>JAPEIX020415302.1:0-13792 GCA_026122405.2 Zoanthus sansibaricus
CTAATTTTAAAAAATCAATAAGTTGTACTAAAAACTTCTCTTGTTAAAGCTTAGAATTTAATTTGTCATTTAAGCTGATCAGAGTGGCCTGCCTCGACTAGCATTTGGACTAATTGTAGTTAACTCTTTTTATTTTTCCTTAAACTTGTAAATATTAAAATGAAATAAAATGGAAATGAAATGGAAAAAAAAAAGTTATGTTCATCATGTTCAATTCAAGTGGACGGTTTTAAACTGCCTGTAAAGCAGTAAAGTTTACAATTGTGTGTTGCATAAAGCTGTAATATAATCGCCATAACTTTCCTCAAAGCCGGATATTAGAGCGATGGGACTGAATCTCTAAAATTTAACAAAATTAACCGAAAAGTTTCCAACAAGTTTAACCGTAGCTATTCGTAAGTGACGTTATCGTTTAATCATTGCTATTAACAGAAAAAAACTAAAATATCGACTTCATTCTACTTGTATCGTATATATGGCTCGCTACCAAACCGTTGAAAAATAAAAAGAATGGAAAATAATTAAAGTATTTAAAACCAATGGCAATTGTCTTTTAATTAAACAATCACAATGTTTCTTCAAGTTGGTCGAACTTTTATTCAATTTATAAAATGTTTTTGCGGCATTGTTGCAATTATAAAACAGCTGACATATTTGTTCACACGAACTTTCCGATGAGTACAAATATAACGAAGCCGGTTTCTAAATACAAATATAAATAAATATAAATAATATCATTTCAAAAATGTAAAGCATTTATAAGAACAGTTTAGTTAACATTCTTAAGTCATTGAAATTGAAATTGTAAACATCGATAACTTTTAAATAACTATTATCGTTATGAGCACTTTTGTTCGGTATCCTGGCTAATCGTCACTATACATTTTGGGCCAAAGCTCAGGTCTTCTAAAATATCGAAAACAATAATTGACTTTCCACTGTAACAATTCTAAGGTTTGCAAGTTATTTGTTTTTATATCTTGTTATAGTCAAACCAAAAAAACAGAAATGCAAAAAGTCCAGTCTCGATGAAGTTCGCTTTCAATTGTTAGTTGTTTTTTCTTTTCCTCCACTTTTTAGTTTTGTATTGTTTTGGGAATTTCCGCCATTGACGCGGTAAGTATCATCGCCATCGGAAGTTCACTAATATCTGCGTTGTTACGTAGAGGTTAGTTATATAAATGAAATTCTGAGAAAGGATGCATGCCTGTCGTACATTTTCTCAAAACAACGGTAGACACAGCTTATAAAGGGGTCATTACATATTTGTCATTGTCCTACGGTGAGAACAAAATCTGGAGACTCGAGGACAGCTAGAGAACTGAAACCTTAGCAAAATCAAACGGGATATTTAACATAATTGAGCTTTCTTTGACCCATCAGCTATCTTTTCGAAACAAGACAGTCTGCGAAGTCAGCGGAAGCAGAATAGAATTTAAAATTTGTAGTAAAAATCATACATCAACAGAAGGCGAACTGCAAATCCAAGTTTGAGTGATAAGTGCGACATTGAAGTTACGATTGAGCGCAATGTTCGTAATCGTCTGTCTGCGCGTTTTACTAATTTTCACTATGTGTTTTGGTCGGGGCCTGCATATGGAAGTGATACGAGCTGAAAGTGGAGATGTTTTTACAAATCCCGACGAAGATTGTATTTCAGACTCATGTAGAAGTTACAGAGGAAGGAAAATTAATGGTATATTTAATGGTAGGTGCAAATGTGCTTGCAGTGGGGAAAGATCAACATTTGTACTCAAGGATGGCGTGTGTGCTGATAGAAAGTTTATGGAGATGAAACTTATCAAAGCTGGTAAGTAAATAATTAAAAAATAGAATATAAGACCACTAATGGTCACAGGGTCTCTTTATGTAGGGCTATAACGTTATGGAATAAATTGCCATTTAGCTAACTATGATATTTTTAATATTTTCAAGAGGGAAGGAAAATTAATCTATATTTTAATTTGTATGTACGTATTTTAAAATATAAGGTGTTTGAAGTAGTTCATAAATCGAAAATATTTTAATTATTGTTAACTTTATTTTATTATTATTTTTTTAATTTGTTTTTGATTGAAAAGCCCATTGTGTTGAGTTAACATTATATAACGATAATTATAAAAAAGTTTGGTTTGTTTAGAGCTTTTAAACTTTATTTAGTCAAAAACATTCAGCTTAGTTTCAATTAAAGGTTACGAGTTTCGAAAATGCCATAGTGCGGTTGGTGTCAATCCTGATGCAAAGAATAATTACAACTTTCGCTCTGTGATTATGAATTACCATTTAAATGTGAGAATTAGAATTTGGAATTCGCAAAAAATAGCTTCTGAAGTTTTTCAATCAAGTTTTTAAATCAAATCCAATGGTAAAAATATGTGATTTTAACTTGTTCATTTAAATGCACACCGTCTCCAAAGTATGTAAAAGTTAAGTGCTACTTGAAAAGAGAATAATTATATTAAAGCTACGGGCTGTTACCAAACATTTTGTTCTTCCGAATTTTTGCTTTATTATTCAAGGCGTGGTCGTTTCATCCTAAAGTATTGTTCTACCATGCGTGACGTCCATCCGTTAACAACCGGTAGATTTTGTACCGCATTTATAAGTACCGGCTTATTGCTCAGTTGAATTTCTAATTTCCTTTTATTTTTATTCAGAACTCTTCAGACTATCGGCCACGTATCATCTAGGTTTTATTAGTTTGGTCAATTCTATCAATAATATTTAATGACGTAATCTCGAACCATTAGTTTTGTGGTTTTGCTTGTGATCAATGACGCGGCAATATCCCGGTACCGCCATGACGTGCTTACGACCGGATCGCTACTCTACTTGGAAAAAAACTTTTTTTAACGCACGATGGTTTCTTAAGATAGCAAAATTTTAAGGTGGACAAATTTGGTATATGCATATGATATAAAATTATCTCTTCTCGGTTTTCATCCAATGATATGAGTTTCAATATAGTGCATATTTAAAATGCACTTGAATTTTGATACTTTGTTATTTTTATAAGTATTATGTAAATTATTAAAATGATTACTTAATCATGAGACGCAGCAATCTTTTATTTAATTTCTTTACCTTTTTTTTATCATATAAAAAATTTAGATCTTTAACATTATCTTTAGATCTCTTTTAAACGAACTAGAATTTTAAAGTTAGTTTTAAAATCAGACAACGCTGTCGATGTTGGCGCATTTTCATTTAGTGGTTATAGTTTGCTTCGTGACGAGAAAACGGAAATCCGTCTTTGTCTTTCATGTGCTTGTAGCATTTTCGAAAAATCTATCTTGTGTTGACCTTTTTAATTCTATCATGTTCTTTTTTACGTATAATGATATAGAGATTGTTTCGTATTCCAGTTGCTTTTTTTCCAACCATGACTGGTTCTTGTGTTCAATATGTAAAGGCAAACGGTTTAAAGTAAAATAAGAGTTCTGGATGTGTTCACAGATTCCAAGCAATCCGAAAAATTCTAATATTATACACACTTCAAAAGGCTTTGTAACTGAAGCGAACCGATTAGACTCCTGCGGAGAAAACTTCAAAGAAAAAAAAAACCCTCTTAGAACAAGGAAGATACATAGAAAGCCAAATTAAGAAAACCCTCGCAGAAATTGAATTGAAAACATAAGTACAACATTAAAGATGAAACGCGCACCTGAATCCATGGAATAACACTGCTTTTCGTAACAGAATAAATAACTAAAACTGTCTGAGAGCTCGTATTAATTGTAAACCAAAATTTCAGTTTTAATCATTGTGGATTCTGAGCGCTAGCTATCTATTGTCAGAATTAACTCATCGTTTCTTTGTAGCCAAATACTACGTCCGAAAACAAGCTAATACTTAATAAACTTGGGAACAATAACCGCGAACGTAAACTTTATGCCGTTATACCTTAAATATTCATTCAAAGTTTAGAATGTGGCTAAGCTGTTTTCTAGTTTAGATTATCTTTTGGTTACTCAGTAAATAGCTTTAACTTCTTGAAATATCATTGGTATAGTAGGACTTTTTATTCACACGTACAAATTTTTCCAGAAGTCGCCAGTCTTCTATGTTTCTTTGTGAAGCTGAAAGTAATTCTACTGAACTGAAATGTTCTCACTGTAAGAAGTTGAAATGTCCTAGTGGGCTACTGACTTAAAAAACAAAGACAAATATGTCTCATTGAAAGTTTAGTTCATGAATCAGCGAAAGATCTGACATGAATCATTTCAAATAACGAAACAATATATCACAATATTATTGCTTTGTTACATGAATAACTCCCCAAGAACTTGTTTCCTTCAAGTATCAAAAAAGCACCATAAAAGGAATCCGCGTTTTTTAGGTGATTACATGTTATAAAGACCGCGTTAAGGTAAACTGAATCAGTGTCAGACTAATTTAAACCAGCGTCAGGGTAATTTGAACTGCACTATCGTCAGGGTATTTGAGCCAGCGTCAAGGTAATTTGAACTAACTTCAGGGTATTTGAACCAGCCTTAGGATTATTTGAATTAGCGTCAGGGTATTTAAACCAGCGTCAGGGTAATTTGAACTACGGTATCTTCAGGGTATTTGAACAAGCGTCAGGATAATTTGAACTAGCTTCAGGGTATTTAAACCAGCGTCAGGGTAACCAGTGAACCAGTGGTTGGGCAAGTTGAACAACTCGGTCAGGGTAATTTTGACCCAGGGCCAGGATAATATCAACTATTAATAAACTTTATAGTATTATGAGTGCTTGGAGGCTTCAAGGTTGCGGGGCAAATATTTTCACTTTCCTAATTGTATTGGGTCAGATATGTCCTCAATTTTATTTGAAAACGTTATTATGCTTTAGGAAATATGAGCAGGTATATAGACCTTATTCATAAATGGCAACGGATTTAATATTGTTTTGTCTTCATTTAAATTAGCCCGACTGGCCTCGTTTTTAAGTTAAGATTTCAAAAGAATGTTTTACTCGAAACGAGGCTAGTAGGGATAATTTGAATGTAGACAAAAGAATATCAAAATTGCCGCCATTCATGATTAAGGTCTATTGTTGATCTGAAAAATAGATTCTAAGGACTAGCAAAACACGGTCTCTCTGACAGCAAAATGGATTTCAAATGTGCTCAGTTGTCAAGAATTAAAAATTGCAAGCCAAGGTCCAAGGTATCAGGGAACAATCTAGGTTGTACAAAAACCTCCTGCCAATAATTACTTTTGAAAGATGGTTAGTTTGAAAAAGGAACCTGCATGGATAAATATGTTCTTTGGAACAAATTACGCAGTGAACACGTGCAATAGCGAAGTAATGAGTGAGACTGCATCAGTTTTAGTGACAGTGACAGTTATGCTTTAACACCTAGGCTTACATTGAACACTGTATAACTAACATGTACGTGCATGAAAAACAATTTGCCTAATAACATTGATGCCTTTTCACTTACAGAGTGTTATTATCGTCTTGGAAAAAGTTGCCACTCTTCTAAAATTCCGTTAATCGATACCAACAGAAAAGGATTCAAAATCATCTCAAAATGTGTGTTTCCGAGAAAAGATGCACTCGATGGAAGCCATATACAGTGCACAGTGGACACTGACCATTCCTACTACTATGATGAGGGAATCTGGTGGCTTTTGCCATCCGATCAAAACATTTTCTGGGTTGAAGTATCCAATACTCGGTCTCTCTACTTAAAGGTAAACATGAATATTGATATCGTCTATGAACATAACAGAACTCTATGGCAGGGGCGTAGCCAAGGAAGTGTTCCAGGGGTTCGAGACCCCCCCCCCCTTCCTCTCGCAGAACCCCCTTATTAATTCTTGTTCTCCTATTTTTAGCAATTTTATCCCAACAGTTGCTCATTTTGTTCTATGTTTGCCATACGAATACACTCTTTTTTTTATTTAGAACCAGTAAAATTTAGCTCAATCTCAATGTTCTTATTTTTTCGGCCATTTCAAGCTCAAAATGTTCTTATTTTGTTCTTAAAGTGATGGACAAAGACTTTTTACTGTTCATTTTAATACCTCATCTGTTTACTGTTTACAGATGAAAAGTGTGGTATTGAAGTTGAGTGATGTATAATTTTTATATCTGAAAGAATGTACGGTAAAGACCCTGAATCTTGAAAAAAGAATCGTCGCGGTCAGATTCAGAAGCTTGTTTTTTGCTTGCATCTTCCTTTTATTTATTATTTATTCCTTTTTATTTTTTTTATTTCTTATTAATTTTATTTTTTACTTTCTTTTATTAAGAAAAATTTTTCAGCCTCAGATTGTTCTTATGTTGTTCTTATTTTTCGAGCGATTTCAGCCTCAATGTTCTTATTAAGTTTGTTCTTATTAAAAAAAACGAGTGTATTTTATCAACTGCTCTAACTACGTCGCCCTGCTTCTTATAGTATTGGTGGGATTCATTAGGTTCCTATTCAGCGCACACAGTGGTCAGTTATACAAAAGAAACTCATTAGAATCTCGTTTGAATCTTATTATTTGACCTCCATCTGCTACTGTGTTTTAGTATCAACCTACTAACGGTCTAACACGCATCCTGCTTTCTGATTAGCTACTAGCTCTACTAGAGGTCTATTTGTGATAGCCTAATAGTAGTAGATAAAAGATGGCGGATCAAAATTGTAATGAGTCCCGTTTTGCTATAATATCAGAGGATTTCATCAATATTTTAATTTGTACATCCTTTTTTAACCAATTAGTAGGTTTATACTAAAACAATTAGACCTCTCGGCCTCATGGACAACGAGTTTGAACAGCTCATTCGGCCTACGGCCTCATGGGCTATTGACTCGTAGTCCATTCGTCCACCAGGTCTAACTGTTATATATCCTCGTGGGACTTAGTGAGACCAAAGAATTCACTAGACTATTTCCTGACTGATATACTAGGAAAAAAAAAGGAATCTGCAAACCTTTAGTCACTCTCGTTTGGTAAACAGTTTTTGTATTTGGAATGTCGTTAACATTGGCGAACATGTCACGTGTGACAAACTTGACCAAGGCTGGGGGTCCTGCTTGACCCATAGCAGTGCATGTTGTCGTTGCACGTGTGCCAACTAATGCAATGACATTGTCAGGAAATGGCTCTATGATGGTCACTGTAGCTAAAGGAAAAAAATAAGAAATTTTGTGGTGAACGAAAATGGAAATAAAAATGACTCCTTATCAACTCGGATTTCACAAAAAGTCTTCTCAAGACACAAACTTCGAAGTTTTTTAATAACACACGTAAATTCTGTACAAATCAATAATCAAAATTTAAGAAAACGATAACGAATTACATCTTTTTTATAAAAATATACTTACCTCAATCCAAAAAACAATATTCTTGTAAATAACAGCACAAAGTTGGAAGCATATATTTGTTTTTGTATTCTCTCAAAAATGTGTTTATAAAGGCAATTGTATACAGCTTCCTTCTTCATAAATAACGGATTGTTTACATGGGGGAGTCAGGTTGGCGTAGTGGTCATTATTCGCGCCTTCCACCTCTACGACCAAGGTTCGAATCCTGGGCTCTGCATGTGGGCTGAGATTTGTCGATCTCAATCTGACTCCGAGGGTTTTTCTCCGGGCACTCCGGTTTTCCTCCCTCAGCAAGAATCGACTCCCCGATAATTCCATCTGGCTGTGTATGTGTTTGTAACCTGTGTTTGTGTGTGATGATTGCGCTTTTAAGATTCTAACGGCTCGACCTCGTTGAACTGCGTCCTCGTATTTCAGTTCAAAACTGTAAGGAGGGCTATTAGCAAGGCTGTTATTCATTTATTATCGGCAGCCATTTTGAAATTTTAGTGGTATAGCACATTCTAGGTCTTCCCAATCGCTTGTGAGTGGTTTTCACATAATTGTTTCAAAAACTTCACGATCGTTTCAGTCGTCTATCCAAGGGACGTATGTACTAAATTAGTGACCAGGCTTTCTAGGATATGTCAGGCGTTAAAATAGTGATGTATTTTAAGTATAGATGAATTCCAATCAATAGTTTTGTTTGGTCAGCACGGATATTCAGCTATTCGACTGACCCTTTGATGCCGCATCAAAGAAATGATTAGTGGAAGTGAATGAAAAATGTAAAACAAAATAAAAACAAACAAAAACAAACAAAAAAAAGAAACAAATATTATTACGAGGTGGTCCAGGACTTTCGTACAAGTTCCTGAAGCCATGCACCGCTATCGCTTGGTGCGGTGCATTTTATTATTTAAACCTCTGTAACTCCTGAAAGATGCTAATATCAATTCATGCATCTGTAGAAGAAAATAGGTGAATAATTTGTATGTGATAAACATAGCTGTATCTTCCTCCTCAGCACTTCTGGCAAGATCTTCGCTCGAGTCCTCGTGAACAAGATTATACTAACAGTGCGAGTTCAGGATGACCAGAGGCACATGTTGATACGTTTAAATCAAATTTGGCTCCCACATGTAAAAAACGTAGATCTAAGTTAAATAAAGATTCGCTGTTTAAAGCATCTACTGAGAAAAAAAAGTTTGGGAACGAAGAGCAATTTGGCTGCAAAATATTTCCCGAGGATGGCTCGGAAGATGAGCCAAAAATGTTGGAATACACAACAGAGTTGCGAAATGTAAGTACTCACAAAAATCTCTTGTTAAACTGCTTCTTAATGATTAATGTTTTTCTTGTTTTACCGGGAAGCAATGAAGATCGACCATTTTGAAATTATTGACGCTTTGTCATAATTTAACTTCTGCGTTTTAGTTTAGCATTCTAAAAAGTGCCTATATGAAGTGAAAAATGTTTTTACATTTCTAAAGAGATCATTTAAAAAGTATTAAAAAAAGAAAATTTCAAAGACTGGATAAAATGCCTCCGAGATATTGCTGCCCAAGTTTGAAGGTTTTGTGCTGATAAATGGCTAGTTGTTCATTCAAGGTATCAAGTGCTTCGTTTCAGTGACGTAATTTTGTTTGCAAACTTCAACAGCGACATAGAGAAAATAGCAAGTTTACCTCATATCTCGACATTGATTCACAGCACGGAATTCAAATTCAAGCTGTTACAAGAAAATGATTTTATCTTTATTTAGAAACCATTCTATCAGGTTGTAAACGCGCATTAGATCATATTTAAATGAATTTTGCGCTGTAAAAATAATAAAGTTATTATTATTATTATTAAACTATTTTTAAATTGAGTAAGTTCGATTTTTTAATTAATTTGTCATATATTCTCTGTATTGAAGCAAACAAAATAATGCGCGACATTTGCTAATTTGCATCTTAATGGCTAGCCACAGAACTCGAATCTTCCCATGCGTGTAGTATCTCTACAATTTATTTTAACTCTTTGAAATTTTGCCTCTTTGTCTTTATCTTGATCTTTTCAAAAAACCAAAAAACTTTTCGCTTCATAGGCACTTTAAAGCAAAATGGCAGAAACATGCAGTTCAGTTGATTTATAAAAAACATTCTTACGCCACTGCGACATTTTTGATTAATTTTTCCTGTTTATAGCTGCGTAATATATGTTTTTGTTTGCACACGAAAACATCCACGAAGATGCCATTCTGCTCCTGTCTGCATGCCTTCATTCGATTCGTCAAAGGGTTTTAAAACACAACAGGCGATTATTGCTTCCACGTCTTGTTCTAAAGTATTGTTCTGGAAGCCTTTTGGATTTCATACAAAACAATAGTTACGAATGATTGATGGGGTTTAAATCAATAGAAATGTTGCAGTCATTTGGATTGCTACTGGTTTCGCTGTAGGCGCTCTCCCCCCCTTCCCTTCTACCAGTACCTTGCAACATCTCTCAACCTCCCCAATTCCTTTGTGCCTGCTAAGGAAGCTATTTATAATTTTTCAGAAATATTTTAAGTGGAATAGCATGTTTCTATGGAAAATGACGATCTTAATATTCCACTTAACATATTACATCATTTTATTTGTTAGTGAAAGATCTATCATCTCTCCAAAGTTGAAACAATGCAGATTTGCTCAAAAGTTATGAAGGTAAACGTGTAAAGATTTCAACAAATTACATCCATTTTGGTTACATATGGTTCCACTGGTTCCCCATAATTACCGAATCTGTTGTAAAACATCAGCCCTAAATTTAATTAAGATAAAAATTATTCAAAAATTCATAAGGGGCGGACCTGACAAATTATTTTTAGCCCTTGATCATGCGGTAGCAATTCGTTTCATGACAAAACAAAGATGTTTTTGAGAATATGAAAAATTTTTCGGCCTTTTGGGGCGTACAGGAAGTTTTTTTTTTAAATCATCCCCACCCTTCCCCCCTTAAAAGTCAAATGGTCCGAACCTAACTCTTGTTTCCTTTGGGGAAGTATCGCATATCGATTTTGCCCACAAGAAACGTCAATTTTACGTTTCTCTCGAGATTATAATATACATATTCATGTAATACTAAAAGTTCCTTAGACGATCAGCACTGTTTTTGAATGCCTTGTTTTTTTTGTTTGGATATTTTTCATTATTTTAAGCAGTTCACACAGAAATAAGAACAAAGAACAAATTGAGGCTGAAACAGCCAAAAAATTAAGAGCAATGAGCCCGCAATGAACCTCGGCAAAGTTTACTGGTTCTCTTATACAAAGGAAGTGTGTAACTGCCAACAATAAGATAAAATTATCAAAGAAACCTCTTCCTAGTGTTCTTGATATCTGAGCTTCATCAAGACCCTACAACTATTAAAATAAACACAAAGTAGTTTGTACTACTATTAAAATAAACACAAAATCTCATGTCTGATCCAAGACTATTGTATAAGCAACATAAATTGTGTGAAAAACAGAAGTAACTGACCAATGAGTTTTAGGCAAAAGTTATTTTATTCCCTTTCCACTAAAGATGTTTCGAAAAAGTACAAACTTTTTCTAAAACAAAAATATCGAATTTTCCCCACGTGTCGCAGAGAGACGTCACACCCGCAAACCCTCCCTTCACCCACCTTTAAACGTAAAATTGATGTTTCTTATGGGCAAAATCGATATGTAAGACTTCCCTTGGTCGATCTTGCTATTAAAATAAATTCAAAGCCAATTTTTTTTTTAAAAAACTGACCCAATAAACAATATCCAATAACACACTCTTATATCCGTTCAAGCACCCTCAGACCTCCTATAATTGCCTAATTACCTCCGAAATATTATTTTCTTTTGCGTATGTTTTTCACATTTTGCTTAAAGATTAATGAAATGAAAAATGTACGTGCAATTCTGTGAAATCTTCAATTTAGCAACAAACATGTTTACCTACCGTCCTACGTTAGTATGTAGAATTCACTGTCGTGTTGACTGACAAACATCAACCGAGAAACGTGTTACGAAGGCTACGAAAAATTTTAAAAGTTCTTCTCGACTCTCACTCTGTGTCTAACAATATTTTAAAACGTATAATAAATTCAACGAAACGTGGAAAAGTAAATATCCTAATATGATAATCTTTTACGACAGTAGAGCAGATTTCGAAAGCAAAACGAGGTATTACAAGACAAAACAACTGTCCAACCATTGTACTCGATTGCAACACCTTGGACAATGACAATGACAATGATTGTGCGAACATCAGTTCTTTGAATTGCATTATTCAGATAATAGCTACGCAATACATTCTAAATACAAACACTGGTTTTAAGACATCATATTTACCGCACAAGTTAATTTATTTAGTTTGTCAGTTATGGAAAAAGACTTCAGTATTCAGTATTTTACTTTACCTAAAACGACTCCCTGCTGTTTCAACTTGCTTGAGACAAACACAAAAAAAAAGTCGAAATTTTCAAAGGTTGGCATCAGTTCGATAATTGTCATATTTATCATTTTAATATGAACATAATAATATATTTTCCTCTAATTTTCCGTTTCAACGGCAACATAAAGAATAAATATCTATTTAATTTGTTTGTAAATCAGTTTTTCTCAGCGAGAAATTACCATACAATATTCTACATGCAAATTTTAATAAGTGTTTTGAAAATATCTTCATTTTGAGAAACACATCTGATCCCGCCGCCCTCTAAGGACATCGTGTTGCGAGATAAACGAAAATATTGTTATATGTCAAACATGGATTTTGTTCTTGTGAAAAAAACAACAACTTGTTAATTGTGCCACGAGAGCCACAAATGCGGCATATTGTTTATTTTGTAAGATAAAGTTGCGACAATGCCATGCCCATTGTCATAGAGCTAGGTTGCTTTCCGTTGCTGCTTCTAGCTGGTCACGCAAGAACAATGGAAAATAAGTTCAGTTTTCCTGTTTGTTGCTCTGCACATGATTGTCATGCAAAACTCAGTCGAGAAAAATAAAGTCACATTGGGATCTGTTATTAATAAAAACGATTGCAAAAGACTTACTTTTGAGGTCATAAGAAAAGCAATGTCATAAGGCATAAGTTTAGTTTTATGCCAGGGCAAACAAATCAGAGTGGCTTTTCCTTTGTTTTAATTTCATCTGGAAAGTTCCAGTGTAAAAAGCCGCAAAACCTGTACACGTTATGTTTCCTACCGATTTTTTAGCTCAAAAACTGAAACAGAAAAATACAGCTAATATTTTCGTTCTCATTCACGTCAAAATCAAGTTCAAGGACACATTTTCTTACCTGTGGCTTTGCCGAGGCAGCATGCTATAAACAAAATCACAGCGTAAATCAAATGCTTCATTCCTTGCTTGTTTTTAAACGCAAATATGTCTCTAGCGTTCCTCGCTGGCAGAAAATTGGCAATATTTAAACCTCAGATAGGTATTAGCATATCTTTTTTTGACAGAGCTATCGCTATCTGTCAATCAATTGTTCACGATCCTCTTTTAGTTTTATAAAGAAAAACCACGAAAATTAATTATGGCCGCAAAACTCTGAATTTGGTTGGAAAAATATTAAAGTTTACATTGAACTTCGAAAACACATATATTTAATATTTAAATGCTGCAAAAACCTGAGTTTTCAAATTTTTGTTTATTTTTCTCTTTCTGAACAAGCCAGCGAGGGGGCCTCTGATATTTTTTCTGTGGGAGGAACTCGATGGCCCGTTAACAAATCATCTTGTGATGACTGACAAGCGCAAGTGACCCATATTGTTTTTTTCAGACAGAGGTTAAAACCAAACTGAGAAAAAATTCTGGTCAACTTTCTTGCAACAGCATTAGAAGAAAATAATATCTATATAATAATATGTATTTAGGTTTTAAGATTTTAACTCAAATCTAAATTCAAAAGATCACAAACTTTTGTTAGAAACAACCAGTTATTAGTTCATATTATCGTCAGAACGTAAACAACAATGCGAATGCTCACATTTACAATAAAAATTCAATATGCATGAAGCAATTTTCAACAAAAATGGAACTGAGCCAATCTGCATGTTGGTGCTTGTACTAGGGTTAAGTAGTAAATTTGGAGTGCGGAGTACGGAATGTAAAAAATACGGAGTGCGGAATGTAAAAAATACGGAGTATAGAACTAAAATGAAGAGTGTGAAAAACGCAGAAATAAATTGATGAGTCCAAGACAAGAATTTTTGCATTTTCATTGCTAAATCAAACTTTGTTTTAAAAAATATACGCTATAAAGAACTATACAGTCATTGTTTATTTAACAAATAAAGAAGCCTAAGCCGTGTTTTAGACTGTGATAAAACACGACGGCTATTTGAGAACACGAGGGAAATGTAAAAAACACGAGCCGCAGGCGAGTGTTTTCTACATTTCTCGAGTGTTCTCAAATGGCCGGAGTGTTTTGTCACAGTCTAAAACACGGCTTAGGCTTCTTTATTTGCTTTATGATATAGATTTTACACTCCGAAGA
>JAPEIX020415906.1:0-13790 GCA_026122405.2 Zoanthus sansibaricus
GAGAAACGTCACAGCTGCCAACCCCCCCACCCCCTAACGTACATATGACGTTTCTTGTGGGGAAAATCGATATGTGATGCTTCCCTAAGTCATTTCGCCTCCGAATTATAAATGTACAGTTTTTCGTGCAGTGTCCTATTTTTTTTAAATGTTCTTTGCTGATCTCTAAACCTTTTACCACGCGATTAAAGATCAGAGGAAGTTAGTTTCTTGTTAGCCATTTGAAAATTAACTTGTTGGAAAAGAAAACTTGTTAAAAAAAACTACATTGAAATTTTGATAGTTTTGTCAAATGCCTGAGGACAATCTCTTTTCAGTAATTTATACAGGTCACCTATTCAGTTTTGAAAGTGCACTGCAGATAAATTATAACAGCCAATAGTAGTAACGAAGAAGGCAACATTAATTTTTCTTAACTAAGAAGAAAACTCTGTTATCGTAAATCACGCGTGTATAAGCCGACCCCTGTTTTCAAGCCTAACAAATTGGGTGTTAGGTAACCTGAGGAATGGGGTCTAACTTATTCCTCACATGAAAAACCTGATGCACCCTACAAACGATAACCTGCACTGCGGACACTCAATTCCTCTATATCTACGGTTGAAAGAGCTTGGGCCGGCTGCACCGTAGGCTAGCAAGAGAAGGCAATCGATAATAACCTCTCCTGAACCAATATCTTGCAGCGACGCTGAAATGTGTCGGAGTTAACTTCTTGATTTTATGTTACAAGATATTAATATTAAAGCACTGTTCTCACTGACTACTAATAACATAATTTTAGTCCTGAGTTCTCCAGGTAGAAAATGAATTTTTTCAGGATCAAACTGCAAACTCTCTCAAAAAAACAAAAACAAAACAAAACGAGTATTAAAGACAAGACTTTTATGGCTCCTTATTATTAACAGCAAAGATGATAAAGCATTTAAATCAATTACTAGAAATCTGGATAAAGTCGAACAAACAACGCGACGTTGCGAATGTATTCCACAGTCTTCATCAGGGAACTGACAACTTGCCACGTAACGGGCGGGTTGTCACGTGACAGGCTGCTGTCAATCATCACTGCCCTCCTTTTTTTTCTTTGTTAATCTTTCTCCACTGTATGAGCGAAAACATTCATTCGGCTCCTTGTTATGCTTTGATAAGTGGAAGAGTGCAACGATACCCTAATAAAGTCAAAGCCTTTGAAAAAGGATAAAGCTCCTTCGTGAAACAGAAAGTATTTCGCACTTAGTTATGTTGCAACTCTTCGAGCTATTATTATATTCATTAGTCAGACTTCTTTGAATTTTTATTTTTAAATTTATATTTTGCAGCTTTTTTTCTGATTCAAGTCCTGAAGTTTACCTTCCTGAACGGCTTTATATTTTGTCTTTAAAAGAAATTTTGCCTTGTGTTTTCATAGCTGGGACAACGTAAAAAATGAATGAATTTCGTCCTCCATTTCCTTTTTATGCACTGGATAGTAAATGCTGTCTTGTGGTTTTACGTATCTAGTTTAGAATTTCTTCCTTTTTTTATAAGTTAGGCGGATTTGTGCAATTTTTGTCTAAAATTGTTCACTTTGTGAAGAAAGCACCAAGTTTGACCTCGTTTCCATGTTGAATATCCTTTTAAAAGTTTTTGATTCATTTTTAACAATAAATCTATCACAATCTTGTCACAATGACAACTATAACTGCTCGAGATTTTCTTCTGAGATATTTTAGTGAATAACATATCTTTTACTTTCTTTATGTTCATTGCTCCAATACTGCCAACTGAAACAATGTTTTTTAGCAAAGTAAACCAAAACTTTGGATTTTAGCGTCATTTTCAATTCAGACTCCCCCTAGTACTCTTTAGTACATACCACACAAATGATTAGTACTTTTCGCGCACGCTGATTGGCTAGCTTGGAGGTGATTAGCCAAGTACTATATCCACCACCGAGTACCAGAAGAAAAACAAAATGGCTTCCGGGTTCGCTTCGGTTTCAAAATGTCACAAATAAAATTACTCTTTGGTCCGCTAGTTACTTAGCTTATGTGGTATATACTAAAACAATTACTCACCTCGGTGTCGGTGAAGTGGTGGGTATTTACTTCGCCTCTTCGCGGCTCGATAAATATCCACCACTATTCACTTCCACTTGGTGAATTATTGTTAAATAATGGCTTTCTGGGGATGCCTCGATATCTGAATCTCTTTATTACACATAAGCTTCAACTTTGGTTTTATATGCTGATGCTCTAAATTTCGCTTCCGTATAATAATATTACGTTAACTAGGGTGTCGAAAAGTTGTATTGTAACTTTCAACTTAGATCTGAAAAAAAAAAAAAAAATTTCCGAGGGCCTACGGTATAACGTTCTTATCCGAGAAGACGTGAAAGTTTAACCATTTGCTGTTAGAGTGTCGGTACGGCCGGGAATCGAACCCGAGCCTCCCGTACGATAGACTGGCACCTTATCACCTATGCAAACCTGTCAGCGGTACCGCTTTCCACTTTGTTTATAAAAGAAAGTACATATTTACTCTATGGCCGTTTTTGTTAAAAGCGACTGGACATCATTTACTGTTTTGACCACTATAGTAAGATCATCCAAGTCAAAGTAGACAGTTTAACACCTTTGTGGCTTTGATTGATATCTTTTCTCTAACTAGTGCTTTATTTAGAACTTTAGACAGATCGCTTAAAAATAGACAAAAAAGGGTTGGGCTAAGCATGCAGCCTTTATTGCTTCACATCGACATTTGAAAGTTTCGATTACGTAACCATTCTGTTTGATCACGGGGCAATTATTCAGATACATTGATAGCGATTCGCCATCGATTCCTGCTTTTTCAATTATATTGAAAAAGTTTCATCTCCCTCGTTATGCTATCAAATGCTCTTTTAAAATCAACAAAACATGTGAATAGCTTGTTCTACAGTGGAACCTCGATTTAACGGACCCTTGATTTAACGAAGTCCTCGATATAACGAACAATATCCTATGTCCCAGCCAAAGTTATAGTAAAATGTATGGAACAGAACCTCGATATAACGAATTCTTCGATATAGCAAACATAATCCAGAAGCCCAAACGTAAAATCTACCTCGATATAACGAATTACAATGTCAACATAAGATAATATTAACATGAAGATAATATAAACTGCTGCTGGTTTTTGTTTTCTTGCATCTAACATTTTGTTTAAGTTTTGTTACACGCCGAACGCAACTCGCGTGTTGAGAAACTGAAGAAACTCTCAAATATCATTGTTATGTTATGTTTCGACTGTAAATGATTTTGGCAAAGATACAAACATTAAAGGCAAAAAATTTAAATCTTTGAAATCCGGAACTATTGGGTAGTGCAACATAACAACACTAAAGCCAGTTTTCTTGTTTACGAAGACAATTTTCTGTATAGACAATAATCTCTATGTTGCAACATTTTTAAATAGCTGCTCTGAACGTGTTGTTTTTTTGTACCGTAAAGAAAAGCTGAGCGTCTGCTCAAATGTGAAAATAATTAACGCTGAAAGTCACCATGTCTAATAAATAAATTGCATCTCAAAACACGGCACTTCGGGGTCACGAAAATTGCATTGAATTGCGTGACAGAAGTCGCCTGTGTTACAAATCAGTCATTAACTATGACCTCGATATAGCGAACTTCTTCGTCATTTCCCCTCCAATTCGTTACATCAAGGTTTTCGATTTAACGAACCCTCGATTTAACGAACAAATTTTGTCGGTCCCCACGGCCAGCGACTTCGTTAAATCGAGGTTCCACTGTAACTCCTACTCAACTAAATGCAACGTCTACTTTCAAAGGTTGTGAAAACACTGGATTCTAATGTTCAGTGCTGTTACTTACCCTGGCTGAATCTAAGTAACGTGAATACAGTTCAAGCGTAAAGCCGAGGGTGTTTTCATCATTGGTCGACATTACATCAAACGAATCCTGTAAACAAATAACCAAGACGTTTGAATATCTAACAGGCATGTGATTGACTAATTTTGAAAAGGAAGGAAATTGGGCTAGGGGTCCGGGGGTGAAGCCCTGGCGGGAGCTCAGACGTTTTTCATCAATAAAGTACCCCAAAACACTTCTCAGATGTCCAGAAAATTTACAATTAACTCTTGTAGATTTAACTGAAATCTACAAATTTTAATTATAAATGTTCTTTCTAGATGACTCAGGCAAATGTACTTCAGTGAAGTGGTAAAATTATTATGACCGATTTTTGTGAGAATGGGCGGGAGGGGAATTATAAAAAGACGGAAATCAGTCTATATAGACGGTTTTATCACATCCCTGATCTAAGCAGAAAGCGCTACTTTGATTCAATAACAATTATATTAAACTCCCAACATCAGCAACGCCACAATTCACATCGTTACCAACGACAACACGATAAATTTCATCACAAATTTTTCAACAATCAACATCATTATCACTCAGTGTCAGCGACACTTTTAATTAGCTACTGAAATTGGTGTTCATGGAACAGAAAAGTAGGAATGGGCGCTATATTGGGAAGTTGACATTTTAGGAAAAGTTTTAGACTGCAATTTCAAGAAAATAAAGTACACATATCTCAAGATGAGTGTATATTTGTGCAAGAAAAGGATTTAATCATGCAATGTTTTGGCACTCAAATGGCTTCAGATTACGTTTTAGGGATACTGATTATAAAATTATTTTAAAATGCAAAACATGTATCTCCAGCTAAAGCATACAAAATATTCAGTAATAGCATTTTTACCCCTTTGACCGACTCTCTTAACTAAAGTTAATTTCTAAAACTTTCCCACTGATATGTCAAAACGCTGCTCACGAACACAATTCACAAAACTAAACATAAAACAAGTTAAAAACCAAACATTTTGGAAAAATCTGAAGAAATAAAGTTAATAAAATTTGCTTGGTTCTGCACAAAACTCTTCTTCATCCGTGGTAAAATCCACAAAACTAGACAATAATTGATCCTTTTTGTGAGCTGTGGATTCCAAAAATGACAGGGGTTCAGATAATTCATATAAAAGAGCATTAAGAAACTGAATCAAGTGTGGTGTGCAGATGTTTCGTAGCTTAGATCCTTCAACACTTTTCTGAAGATTTCAAATCGTTTATATTCATTTCTTTTTCTACCATGTTAAATTAGTAATGAAGCTGAATGTAATACTTTAAAGAAAAATAGGAAATACAATAACTGCGCGTTGGAATGCCTCGAACTTAGCACCTGCACGGAGTTGTCCCTAAAATTACAACGTGAAAACTTTCACTGTATCTGCTTAGCTTCACGGACAAACATTAAATCGTTTTTCTATTCACAAAGCGTAAAGCAAAGAAACAAAACCCAAATGACCCGCACAAAGAAAATAACAGGAAACCTGAAAGGTGATTTTTCGGAGCCGTCGTAGTTCACGTTCCCGTTCTCATTGCTAAGGTCCCTATTGAAAGTATAACAACGTTTAATACGCGTCACCATGATTGCGTGATTCCATATCCGTTCGTGATTGCATCAATTCATCCAAGTGTGCACATTACATTACACCTACAATACCTCACACGGCTCTGTGCTCTGTCGCTTCACCAGCCTCGCGTCATCGCTCGCATGGCCGTACCTAGAATTTTTTCAGTGGGGAAAAAAGTGCTCTGAAATCTTAAGAGAGCACTAATAATCTAACAAATAATATCGTATTTCTTTGATACGCGTCCATGCACAGAGCTGCTATACATGAAAAAAAGTATTGTAGCATCATTTAATTCCTATCAAGTTCTATCTCTCGGGTTATATTTTTACTGTTGTGTAGTAGATGAAAGGGGTCTACTGTGGAGAAAGACACGTGAAAGATCACTAACAACAACAAATAAAAAATACAAACATATAATTCTATGATGCTTCATATCTTAGTTGGGCGAATTAAATTAACTAATACCTTAGACTCCAGTCACATAGCACAAAAACATTTTGGTAGGTAGGTCGCTTGATTTCAATTTATCTTTTACTTCCTTTCTCTAACGAGTACATGGTTGAACAGATGTCTAGACATTAGGCTGCAAACAACTCAAAAAGTATGGCTGCTGCAATCTTGATGGAAACTTCAAAATTTTGTGCCTCTAACAAGATTTTCACTTATCAGTGTCACATATATGAAAACGGTCTAACAACTTTGATATTTGACAACTGGCAACATTGACTCTTTCTTGTAGTAGTTTTATATAGGATAAAATGATTGATTCCAACATACTTAATTTTCATCTTTCTTTAGATAAAAAATATTCAACAGGTATTGAATTTTAATAAACCCTTGACAGGGAGAAAGAAAAGTACTTTCCAAAAACATGAAAAGAAATAAAAAAAGAGGTATATACAGTTGGCAATTGGACACCAAAAACAGGGTCGGTTGGGTACCTGGAACCACAAATTTTATTTTGATTGGCCTTACTGCAATTTTTACATCCATAAACTAAAGCTAACAGAGTAATGAATGAATACGAGAGTGAGGGATGAAGCTGCAAAATCTTCAGATGATTACAAGGGGTCCTGACTTACAGGCACAGTTAGGAGAGGAGTTTTGAAACGGACACGCAATTCATGTCAATGCATAGATCTCCATTCAGTTTTTGGCGGTAAGTGCTGTACATCCTCCAATAACCAACAATATTCAGCCTACGTTATTACTTCTCTTTACCTTGGATCCATATCAAAGGCTCACGTTTGATGATTCTTTGTATATATTTCTCAAGTGATATTTATAACTTGAAGGATCCGCCACTGAGCGACAATATTAATCTAAAGTATTACTTCTCCTCCAACAATACTAATCTTAAATGTTACTTCTCCTTAGCTTGGGTCCATATTAACTGCTCACGTTTGATTATTCTTTGTATATAGCTGATATCAAGTGATATTTATACCTTGAAGGATCCTCCATTGACCACCAATATTAATCTAAACCATTACTTCTCCTCCAACAATATTAATCTAAAATGTTACATCTCCTCTAATACCTTGGGTCCAAATCAACAGCTCGCATTTGTTTATTCTTTGTATAAAGCTATATGCTATTTACTTCTCAAAGTCTGCATTGTGAAGTGACTTGGGAGTGGTTCCAACCTACTACCTGTAAGTTGCTAAGGTATTTGTCAAGAGTGGAGACTGACACTCCATCTATGACATGTCACATTCAAGAAGTACCAGTCGGATCAGATACAGTACAAAGAACAATCAAATACGAGTTCATGATATGGATTTGATAAGGAAAATAAATATATTGGAATAAAACTGCTGCCTGTTGGACAATTGACTATCACTTTAACATTTAAACACAATTTACAGAAAACAAGATAACATCTTAAAATACCTCTAAGTTCTTCAATATGAAGTAAGAGTTGAGGCAGCTTCCTGTAAAAAATCAAAATAATCATAGTTAAATGCTCTTACAAAATATAAGTTCAACCCTATCTCACAAGGGCTTTTTAGGTTGCTTTTGCACTTTGTGCCCCCACCCTGTAACTTTGTCATTATTTGAGCAATCATGATGAAATTTGGCTCAATCGTAGATGCCCACAAGGTAATTGATTTGTGGTCGTTTGATTAAGAATAACATCATAGTGACATCATCCTGACATAACAAATGTTAAAAAAGAGCATTTTCCACAAATATTATAGTTTTTGAACGGAAAATGTTGGTATGTCCAAACAGATTAGATAAAAAATGGTTAACACTTGTCCTACTATAAAATAGACATCTGAACAAAAAATTTTTAAAATTGTTTAATTTCATGTTGTTTTACTTTTGTCATACCACATCTCTTTGGCTGTTTTGCTAACATTGTTCCAAGCAAAGCTATTGCATTTGATTATTTGTAAAAAGTGTAAAGCAATAAAATTTGTGTCCAGTAGCCAATAGCAGTATTCAAATGTTGTCATCACAAATTCTCAAAGACTATTATTAATATTGTGTAATGCATATGACGTCATAATTTAAGACGTCATAGTAACATCACTGTCGGTTGTCAATGTTTATTGTGTCAATTCATGCAAAAGATTTAGTAGTTACGAGTATATTACTAAAAGGAGTAAAATAACAAGAAAGAATATGAAAATAATTGAATTGGGCAAACACTTCCCCCAAGAAAACCGTTTCTATAGCAACGCAAGTACCCTTATCAATATTTTTTTGTTAAAGACATAAAACTCAATAATTTTTAGGAAACGTTAACAGATTTGGCTATCATTGCTTTAATATTATTGCATTTTTAGCTGTTTCAATGCAAGCGGGGGCACAAACTGCCCGTGTAAGATAGTGTTAAAAATAACTCATTCATCAGGTAAAAAAATCCACTAAATGTTTTCAACTGTTTAGTTCATCATCAGAGTTGGATTCTTGCTCTAAGACTGCATCTTGGCGAATTATGACAATTCATTTAAGTATCCAAACTACAAAGCGATAAGTTTGATTACATATGATCAACTGTGCCACAAACGAAAGTAACCTTATTTTTAGTTATTAACAATGTTAATAACAATAATAAATTCATTGTTGATCAGCACTAATGAAACTTGAGAAAATTTATCTTTTTACCGTGTAATGCAATCTGTCTTGTTGTTTGCCACAATTAACTCAAGTAAAATGCTGGTAATTTTTATCAACTCACCCGTCCTGATAGTCTTCATGGTTAATTTTTCTCCCTTTAGGAGGGGAATTACAATTGTGTCGCACAAGCCAGTGAATTTCATCACGAGCATAGCTGAGCGCCTGTAAAACTATTAGGATCTGTTGATGAATAAAAAAAGAAGTTTAACCAAATGCAATGATTTTCAGACTTCACTGCAGTGTACGCTTGTGAGCTCTGCAATACCAGAGGAGTCCTTATACCATCTAAATTACACTTTAATAATAAGAATATGCTTCATATGAACCATGGTCTCAAAGTTAATAATAATAATCTTTAACACAACACCGGGATCACTACCCTGCTCTTTTCGACAAATGTGTGGGTTCTTCTAAGTCCCTCAATAGAGTGTCGAGAGACTGGACCTACGGTTTAACGTCCTTATCCGAGAAGAAGCGAAAGTCTAACCATTTGCAGATGTTAGAGCAAAGGAAGCACTTTCTCCTCAATTATTTGAAGACCCTTAGTGTTGGTCCGGCTAGGAATCAAACCCAAGCCTCCCGCACAATAGACTGGCACCTTACCAATTAGGCTAACCAGGCGGCGGTCAATCAAAATTAACAACCATCTGAGAAGACACTTAGGCTCAGATTGATTTTACAGCACTATCAAAATATTTTGGTGTACACATTCCTGCCGATAACTGAAAGTCACTGTTTCCCATTACTACACTATTCTTGTTCCCAAATCTTTGTTACTCATACCAGTGTTTGTCTCAAAATCGTTTTAAAGAAGGAATAACATTGAAATAAAAAATAAGTATGAGGCTGAAACCACTGAAATGAATGCTGAGAATCATGATACTCACCTGAAATTTATGTTATTTTATAACTGATTATTATAAGAAACAGTGAGTGTATTGAATAATAGCAGGTAATTAATAGTGAGTCCGTTAGTGTATTCAATGGGATTTAAACAAATGACCTACAAAATACGCTCTTTGCATCTGGGGGTCACGTGACCACAGCTAACTTAAAACAATCAGCTATGCCAAAACGGCACCCACAATTGGAAAGAGCAGGTTGACATCAGTAAAATACTAAAGTATCAGTTGTTAACTTCAAATATGTAAAAATGGCAAGCAACAGAAATTAGGATATTTTTTAAGGATTTGTACGACTGGAGAGCAAGACTTGCTCTACAGTGCCGTTTTCATATACATTTTCTCAGATAAATTGTAATTTCATATTCGCTGTCACTTTGAAGTACTTAATGTTGAAACTTGAAACTATGAATTCTAACTAATGTCAAACTGCTTTTTCCATTTCTGATCATTCTTTTTCTATATCCACTTAATAATATTAAGTCGGTGTAGTCACGTGACCTCTAACTGCAAAAGGGCCTATAACGATGTTCAGAGTGTCCTTACAAATCAAGCCATGAACCAACAGCTGCTCACTGAATGTTGGTTTTAATGGGCTAATAAATGCCCCTTCAGGATGAAGAATGATTATTTTGCCTGTGTTTGTACCACGATTACAAAAGATATTCATCACCAACTTATAAAAAAATGCATGCAGAACTCAACGAATGCTAATTATATGACAGGACGCATGCAAGCTTCACTTAATACTGAAAATAGTATACATTGAACTGTTTCTCTGAAAATGACCAAAATAAACTGGTAAACACTAAAATAACTGTCAGACTTCTCGTAGCTGTATCGCTTTGCATCTCAGCATACACCTGGACACCACTGTTCTTGTCCTCTTCAAGGGATATAATTTTATTTTGTCAATTTGTGCCCAATTAACGGTTTGAACACGTTAAAAACAGAAAGTAAGATAAAAATCACGTTACCTTTGGTCCAAGAAGACCTGGCTGATCGCCCAGAATCAGTGACAACTCACATAAAGCAGCTCGCAGATAATTTCTCCTCTCTCTGTGAAGTGCACCACTGAAAAGACAATAAAAATATGACTGAGTTTCTGTAGAACAAACTGTTTACATTATAACTCATTGTTTTACAGAGGATCCAAAAATAAAACTGGGTTAGTATGAACAAAGCAAGACAAAATACTTGTTGATTGTATGGCCTTGACGAAAATTTAGAAATCAAACATTTACAAGTATAAAAGTACAGAGCAATGTTATCTTAAAGTGCTGCCGATGTGAAAATATATTTTTCAAAATATAGTTACAGGTTGTTTCCTACAATTAAGATTAATTAACCCAGACAAACAAGGTTTAATGCCTTTAAAATGTTTTTACCGTGACTTTGAGAATCTTGGATTTAGGCAATTTTCGATTCGAATTGTCACTCATTGATCGCCATTAAAATATGCATGTAACGTCACATAGTTTATACACTGCATGGAAGAAAGAGACTTACTGGTATGAGCATGACATCGCACTAAGGAAAGGTAAAAAATATGCCGCTGGAAGGACCCAGAAAAGTAAGCTGTACTATCATAAACCCAATGGATAATATTTTACAGAACACTCTCAATATACAGTGCTTCAGTTTTCGTAACCTTATTATAGCCTGCCACACATATGTTAATGAAGGGAAAATTGTAAACAAATATCCGCTAGATGCATTTGGAAAGTCATTTACAACATCAAGACCGTTTTGTTCTTTACTCCATGGTGCTCACTGACTGATGATAAGAAAATTCCAGAGTTTTCCAGGAGTTTTCCATTGTAGAAAATTCATTTATCAAGGACCCAACCCTAAACTCTCCCTTGCAAAAAACATGAGTAATTACGCCACGAAATAATTTGTCCAGTTCTTCAGCTTTCCAGCCAAACTAAAATGTGACAAAAATTCCCAGAAAAAAATCCTGAAATTGAGTCTACATAAAATATAAAAAATAGTTAATACAATCATTAGTTAGATGCTTCTACAGGTTTTAGTTTGTCTATAAAACGGTTCGCAATTTTTCCACAAAATTCCAGGAACATTTATATACCTGGAACTGATTCCCTGATTAGCACTTTCCTGAATGTCTTTCACCCTCTTGTTGTATCTGGGATAAAGCAAACATTTATGCAGTTTCTATTATATATCACAATATAATCTGAGAATGGAAAGCTATGTACAAAATAAAAATGTTGTCATTATTTAGAGATCATTTGTTCAAAAATATAAAAAGCTGAGGAAAGCAGAGGGAAACTGGACAACACTCTCACTCTTTCACACGATACTTGAACCAGTTGCTAGTGGAGGCTGGGTTCCAGATAAGGGCCGGCGAATGACGAATTTTGCTGGTTTCTTCTTGATTTTATGAAAATATTCGCCATAGCTTCACCAGCTTTTCCAAGAGCATTTTTGGGTTTAAGTCAGATAAATTGTATAGTTGTTTGCATGCAGTTTGCAAACTTAAAAAGAAACATTTTACCATATTTGTTGGAGCTCTTTAGGTTTAGAGATATGTATCGTTCTGTCATACAATTATTAAAGATATTTGTCACGGAAACACTGCCATAATCCACAGTATTCAACCTTTTTAAATATAAACCTTGGAGTGCATTTCCTCCCTCTGCAAATTTGACTTTCCCTCGAAGATCTGAGGTGTCCAGTGATTAAACATTAGCTTCTGGCTAGGGGCAACCACTTCCCTCGCAATTGACGTTAAAGTATTTAATATTATTCATCATTACTTATTAACTTGGAGTACTGTAGCAGACTCATTCGCCACTTGTTACCCAGGGCCCAGTTGTTCAAAGGCTGGTTAAATTTACACCTGGGTTAAGCAAAGATTCGAGCAGGAATTTCTTCTTTAAGAAAAGGTAAGCGGTTATTTAAGAATACGATTTGGAATTTCCTAGGAAAAACTTGTTAATCCCAAAGTTACAGCTCAAATCCGTCCCTGTAAGATTTGAAACAAGAATATGAGCTAAATATTTAACCCTGGGTTAGTGCTAATCGGCTTTTGAACAATCGGGCCCAGGAGTATAATAGTTTCCAGCCCTGATCAACAGAGAGGCGTTGGAGCGTTCAAAAATGTAGAAGGGGGAGAGGGAGCTTATTGTACACTAAGTCAAGTACATACCAATATTTAAAACGAGTGTTTTCACACACTACCATTATTTGGTAAATAGTAAAATGGAAAAAAAAGGCATTCTAAAAAATAAAATATTAATATTTTGTGTTTTTTAACTAACTTCTTGTTTTAGTATTTAGCGGTCATTCCTTAATCACACCAGTCAGTGGTTGCCACACCATCTAGTTTTGGGGGAAAAATCTACATTCACAATGTTTTTAAACTTGCTAGGGCATGTTTTTCAGCCATAAAATTTCCCTAAACTCGTTCGAGCATGCAGCTATATTTTTAAAGGTTTGGAAATAAAATATGGAAGACTTTGGCCCCATCCTAATTTTAGTTTTAAGCAGATGAGAATCTCCGATTCCCTCTATATGGGGCACTATTCTGTCACCTCAACATACACTGATACCATATTTACTAGTTAATTTTGTAGGGGTGGAAAGTTAGCTTTTGTAGAATACAATAAAGGTTGAACAATTTTCCGAATCCTGACATAGCCAAGAATTGAACCTAGAACCTTAGAATTTAAAAAGAAAGATTTTTTAAATAGCAAATGTGCCCACCAGAACAGCATCATAAATAACTGAACCAAGAACAAATGCACAATTTTGTCAGTTTGTTGTTTTCAAAACAATTTAGCAAGGGCTAAATTAAGAAAATGTTTGGGTTTTTCAACAGAATTTCAGGGCTTTTTCATAGTGATTTAAGATGTAAAAAATTTTGACCAAACTCACCCTTTCATACCATCCAGTAAATTGGTAAATTCCTTGTGAAACATAAAAACTTCATCTCTAAAGATTGTCAAACAATAACCATCATGCAAAGCAATCCTCCATGTGTCGACCACACCTGGCATGGCAAGTTGCTGGTGGCACAGAGTGTAACCAACTGTAAAACACAAATACAAATCGGTAAACACTAAATTTGGGAAATGGTTTGAATGAATAAATTCTCACATCTGTTTTCTTTTTTCAAACCAATAACACTCAGAAAAAATCTGAGCCCATGAAAGGATTCGAACCCATGACCTTCCGAACACCAGGCGGATGCTCTATCCACTGAATTACAAGGACTCTTAGGAGAGCGAGGTCATTTGTTACGTTCTTATATAGACTTGTGAACAGCGGGCTGTAGCTGTCTC
>JAPEIX020416708.1:0-13789 GCA_026122405.2 Zoanthus sansibaricus
TTTTTGTTCAGAGTTAACCAAGAGTTAAAACTAATTCACTTTTGAGCAAGCGGGCCCTGGTGCGTGATACTCAAAGATAGAGTTACTGACTTGATCCATGAAACACCGATTACTTTGAAATTGAAAATTGTTCGTAACTCAAAGACAATATTATTTGACTTCTTGTTTGTGCGTTAATAACTGTATTCACATGTACACAGGACTAAGTTATTGGAGGAAATTTGCTTGGAAATGCTTAAAACAAATCAAAAGGAATATTATCAGCAACTAGTAAAATTTTACCATTCAGAAAATAAAAAAAAAATATTAAAACCACTTAACATTAATAGTGGTAAAAATTATGCAAATCAAAAAGGAAAGGGTTATGCTTTACAAAGAGGAAAGAAAACAAGACAAAAATAGATCAAAATCATATTAAACAGAGATAGAAACAATGTGAAAGCAATGCCTGTTAATACAAAAGTGAAAAAAGTTTTAAATAACTAGTCAAGAGCTATTTTATCAAATCTAATAGCAGGTTCTGGTGTATCAGAATAAATTTGATTTTTATCTAAACTAATTATATAATATAACGGAAGAAGTTAAATTACATTATTTTGATCTAGACGAAACCAATGTTGTTGATAACAGTATTACTCAATTTGAATATATTGAATATTTACCTAGAGATTCATATAGGAACAAAGATGGTCAAATACTAATTCAAACTAGGGATGAAGATGTTTATCTGTTACCACACAAATCATTTCTACAAGTTAATGGTAAATTACAAACAGCAGTAGCCAATGCTTACTATGGTGGTGATGCTGCAGATGCTAATAATTTAAGCCTCCTCGTCTATGGAGTACACGAGGCAATCTACATCCGGGTCAACGAACCAGATTCAAACTGAAACCAGGGCAAGACCCTTCTGCCGCACACCTGGCATCAGCTTCTGCAGTCACGTGTGTCAAAGTTTAAAATCCACGACAGCGTGACTGCACTCATTGGGATCAAAAGCTTAACTTTGTATAAAAAAATATATGTACTGTGTTTCCAAAGTTTAAATTGAATTTTTTTATATGTTTAGTGATGATTATTCAAGATCTGTTGGTAGCAATTTTCTTTGGTTCAAGGATGCAGGTAATGGCAAACCAACTTTGAAAAAAAAAATTAAAAAAATGCCAATACTTCACCTACTAGAGCTAATTCTAATGCTGCTGTAGCTGCTTATGATAGAAATAACATAGCAAACCTTGGATATACATCAAGTCATAAAATTACTACGGGTGCTAAACAAATATCATTACTCTTTCACTACTATCTCCGATTTTCGGTTTCTGTAAAGATATTCAAACAGTTTTCAAAGGAATAAAACACACTTTAGTATTGGATAGAGCTAATCCAGATTCTTAGATTACGAAAAATGCTGTTGCTGCTGCTGCAGGTAAATTCAATATTACACATATATCACTATGGATGGTGTAATTACAACCTAAAATTTAGAAATTAGAAGAAAGATTAGTTAATGGACATATTAAAAATCTGTATTTTGAACAAGTAAGAGTATACAGAAGAAGATTCGAAGCTGCACAAACATCACGAACATGGCGTATTAGTACTCATAGTGATTCACAACTACCACGTCATGTTTTTATAGCACTTCAATCAACAGAAAGATTACCAAATACTTATCCACAAGGTGTCAATAATATGATTGTTGATAATGTTAATCTAACAAGAATGTCAGTTAGAATTAATTCAAATCAGTATCCTGACAGAGAATTAAAAACTGATTTTACACTAGCTAATAGAAATTTTTCACTCGCTCACACGATGTTCGTAGAAGCTGGTAAACGGTCGGTCAATGGGGTAAGATGGCGTTTTTTCTTGCTCTGATTTCATTGTAGTATCTTACAAACTTTCATTATCAAATCTTGTTTCGATTCCTTTTCTGAAATTGTTTTTGTAATAGTAAAATGTCTTCCTTTTATACTGAAAAATTGCAAATATTGCTTGACGCGAAACTTGATCAAAAATTCGAACAGAAACTCACTCCTCTCAGCAATACGATCGCACAGATGAAGGAGAAAGTGGAAGAAGTGATGAAACATAATGCTAAATTTGATGAGATCAATGTGAATATTGCCGTAGTAAGCAAAGAAAATAAGATTCTAAAGGCCACTGTCCGAATGTTGGAAGCCTTTTTGCAATCTGTCACCACGGAACTAAATGGACTGCAGCAGTATGACCTACGAGAATGTGTTGAGATTCGGGGCATCCCGATGGCAGTTAACAACGAGCGAAAAAGCACTAACAAAATCGCAATAGAAGTGGGTGAGCTGATGGTGTAAAGATTGTCCCCGAGGATATCTCAGTTTCCCATCGTCTGAAATCTGGTAGGGATTACAAAGGTAAAGCCGCCAAGGAACCACCCATAATTAAACTCACAAAACGAGATGTGAAAGAGAAGTTTTACAAAGCGAGAGGAGAACTCAAGAAGAAGACAACGAGCGATCTTAGCGGTCTTGGTTATCGGCAAGTAAACAAGATCTATCTTGCTGAAAGCCTCACTGATATCAGCAAAAACTGTTCAAAAGCGGCCTCAAAATCAAGAAGGGGAAACGATTCAAATTTCTCTGGCCATCCTATGGGAAAAGTTATATGCGGAGGGATAGGGATAGCCGTGCAAACATCATCGCTAACGAAAGTGATCTGCTGAAATTATTAAAGATAAGTCAATGCTACTTATTGTACTAAATGCGTTTATGACATTACTGATGTTGAAGAAAGAGTAGCGGACCTTTCCTCACTTTCCCGCTTAAGTGCCTCTTCATCAGTTGTAATATTCAACATCTGATTTTGATATTGATGTAAATATTCCTTGTGACAGTAAGTTTGCACACTATAGTACACTTAGCTTTCATAATAGTTAATAACAATCAAGGCTTTACTGCATTTCATTGCATGATTCGAAGTATATCTGCAAACATTGATAACCTTCAGCATCTGCTGTCAGAATTACCTTTTCCTTTTTATTTAATTGGAATTACTGAAACAAAACTAAAGACAAATACTCCTCCGACAACAAATATTGAAATACAAGGATATTATTTTGTATCAGAGCCCAGTCTCTAAAATGCAGCGGGTAATGCCTTTTATATTAAGAATAATTTAGACTTTAGCATAAGATCTGATATTTCTAGTACTACAAATGAATTTGAAACACTCTGGATAGAACTTAATAATGGCAACCACTCAAATTTATTATGTGGAGTTGATTATAGGCAACCGAATGGTGATCTGGAGGAAACTCTTGACAAAATAGGCCACAACAGCAAATATTGTTTAACTATGGGAGATTATAATGTTGATCTTTTAAAATATTCATTCCTAATAATGCTGATGTTCCTTATTATGTATATGCTGTTATTGTCAGATAGATTCATTCAACTACAAGGACTCAGTGGTAAAATGAATATTAATGTCTAATTATATTATATACGAAATGAGTTACATAAGAACTGGATTCAATTTAACTAATCAGCAAAAAGAATCTCTTAAATTTATCTGTATGAAAAAGAGACCAATGACATTACATCCAAAATCTAATCAGTTGTATGAAGTGATAAGATGGAATTAACACAAGCACAAATAAAACAAGTTCAATATGCAAGAAATAGAAAAACAGGATTAATACTAAAAATAAGTAAATCACAATTACAAAAACAAGGTGCTGGATTGTTACCTCTGGTTACAAAACTTGTACCAAAATATTAAAAACAGTTATACCAGCATTAGGGTTATCAGCCCTTAGTGGGGCAGTAAGTGGAGCAACAAACAAAGCAGTAAGAGGTGAAGGAGTCAAAGACGACGCAAAAGAAGAACCAAAGGAAAGGGTCTGTTACAACTCATTAATAAAATAGCTGAATGGATACCAGAGAATGGTGGTTGGACAATTGATTCAGTCGATAGTCATCTTCTTAATATTGTTTACAAACCTACAAAAGGTAGTTAATACACAAAAGTACCTCCTGAATTACAACATAAAGCTAAAGGATTGATTAATACAGTGAATAATGATGATGAATGTTTTCGATGGTCTCACATTAGGTACTTATATCCACAAAATAAAAATCCATAGAAAATCAAGAAAAGCGACAGACAAATGGTTTAAAATTTAGACTATTCTGAAATTAAATTTCCAGTCTCTATTAAAAAAATTAATAAAATTGAAGTTCAAAATAATATTAATGTTTTTGGGTATCAAAACAAAGAGACATATCCCATTCATATTTCAAAAGAAAACTTTGAAAAGCATGAATTTATTACTAATATCAGAAAAATGATAAAAAACATGTGTTGATTAATGACAACATAAATACATCATACATGATCAAATACAACATAAAGAAAGAAAACACTTTTGTTTTCATTGTCTCAATGCTTTACTTCAGAAAAGGTGTTCAAACATCATAAAGAAAACTGCATTGTGTTAAATGGTGCTCAACCTATCAAAATACCAACAAAAGACAACAACATTCTTAAATTCAACAACTTTCATAAACAACTACCAGTATTTTTTGTTATTTATGCTGATTTTGAGGCCAGTACTGAGAAGATACAAAGTTGCAAACCAAAAGATAATAAATCTTATACTGATGCTTATCAAAAACACACTGGTTATGGATACAAAGTCGCTTACACTAAACCTGTACAGATTTATAGAGGTGAAAAAGCTGTAAATAAATTCCTTGAGGCTATGCTGGAAGAAGTTAAATACAGGAGAAAGTAATGAAAACGAGTTCAATAAACCCGTGAATGACTGCCGAAGAAAAAAATTCTAAAAATTCGAAAGTATGTCACATTAGTTTTGGTGTCTTTTAGGCTTTTACGTGTCATGTTATTAAACCTACAGTGGAACCCCGTTAATACGACCACCAACGGGCCAAAATAAACTGGTCGTATTACCGGGGTAGGGTTATATTTCGCTGGAAACATGTTTTAATTAACGTGTATTTCAAGCATATCCGTAAATTACATGTTTTACAACTATTCTGAAGCCTTACAAGAGCTACTGAAACGAAACAAACAGTAACGATCTGCCACATGCATATTGCCAGTGGAGGCTACGGTTTCATCTATCATGAGGACGATTTGGAAAAAAATCTGTGACTCTTGACTGACTTGTTCTGCGCTCAACCCAGTCACTCAACCCAGTCACAATGCTTTAAAAAGATAACAATGTGACGTAAAAACTGTTATTATTTCACAATGCATTTCCTATTGCAACTTGTATGCATGGATTAGTGGTCGTATTAACGAGGTTAAAAACAAAGAAAAATACACTTCGGGAACTAAAAAATTGGTCGTTGGTCGCATAAACGGTGTGGTCGCATTAACGGGGTGTTTTTATAAGAAAATGTTGGGCGTTTTGCCGGGCCCAAAAAAAGTGGTCGTAATAACGAGGTGTAAAAGTGTTTAAAATTGGATAAAATTTGCATAAGTAAAAAATCTATTGTATTCTGTATCTGGTTAAACGATTGGTGGTAAATTCAAGCGGAGAAGTTCTGTTTCTTTAAGTAAGTTAATCCATGTGCGACTTAATTTGTAAGAATCGTCTCTATTGAAGTTATTTTTGTGTTTTTGGATTTCGATAGACTCTTTTATAATTCTAGGAAGGTATTTTTCTTTTTCTGCAAGTACTTGAGCTTCATCAAAAAGGATTTTGTGGTCAGGATTAGCGAAGGCATGTTCAGCAATAGCAGAGAGATTGTGTTGTCCATTGGTCGTGTGCCGTACATGTTCTTTGATTCGACATTCAATGGTTCCGCCTGTTTGTCCTACATACCATTTGCCACAGTCGTACTTTACTAAGGATATGCATGCCTTCTGTTTTAAGTCTCGGCAACATAGCTTTGTACAGCCTGAGAAATATGTTTGCTTTCGATGTGGGTTTGAAACAAACACGAATGTTGTACTTTCGCAGGAGTTATGAGATACGGTCTGTAGTTTTAGTAATATATGGAATAGAAGCGTATCCAACGGCATTTTTTTCTATATCTTTAGATTTGCTTCTTGTGTTCAGAAATGAAAGAATTTGTTTTTCTTGATATCCGTTATATTAAATGCTGGTAATGGGCTTGGCTATAACAATCAAGGAATAGTTTTCATAGCTACATGATTTACAGACGTTGACGACCGATATTATGTTTTTAACATGAGGTCTGTTCATGTATTGAAACTTAAAACCGTGTAATAGATATTTGTTGTTTACGCTTTGATGGCGTGCAAAAAATGTTTCTTGACCGGCCTCAGTTTTTTGGTGAACGTTATCAGAAAATTGAATTAAATTTTCATTGAATAGTTTCGCCGTTCGCGTATATGCAAATAAATCAACAGTAAAAAAAATAGTTAATGAAATTTTGTTTGATACTTTTGATATTTCTCTTGTTCTTTCCTAACCATAACCTCACCTCCATTTCTCCAAATTTGCAACAGTATTCTGGTTCAGCGCCAACAGATTTTGCTCTTTCCATTTGGGTCCATAATTCCTCCAATTCGTCACACTGTTTAATTTTCAGAGTCCTCCAGCGACCTTTCTTCTTCATCTCTTCCCAAACAACAGCACTCCTTTGAACGATATATTTGATATAAATATATAATACATGTTCAGGGACACCATTAATAGTGCTCTGTAAGTATACACATTTAAAAATAAAATAATTATGTACAGATAAGAATTTATATATGATGGAAAAAAATTGATTTATAAAGGTCTGTTTTCTATCTATTTCCTTTTTTTCCTATCTATCTATACATAGCAAACGAACTACCTACTTTAATATCTACTTAGCAAGCTACCTAACTACCAGCCAAATTAATCAATCAATCGATCAATCAATCAAACAAACAATCAATCAATCAATCAGTCTGTCTGTTTGTCTGTCTGTCTGTCTACTTATCATCAGCCATCCCTCTCTCTCTCCCACAATTTAACTTCAGGTCTTAACTTAGAACTATTAAGATTTAGCACAAGCTTATAGTTGGGTTGATCTTTCCATAATCCTTCGTAAATTTCAGTTTTTTGGAATTTCTAAAAACTCTTTTGGCTGGTTCCCCTTTTACTCAAGGGACCGGCAATAAAATTGTCCAACACTTGTACCATCAAATGCAGGGTCCCCAGAACTCTATACTTTGACCCCTATTGCTTTTTTATGTATGTAAACTATTTTTCCTCTTGTCTTAAGCACCATTAAAACTCCAGCATGTACGCTGACGTTACAAATGTTTCAGTTGCCGGTACCACCGCCACTAAGGCCCTGGTAAAACGGACTCGCAAGTAGACGCAAGTTCACAACACAACAGGCCTTGCGTGCACTTGCGTTGATTTGCGAAGACTTGCGCTCACTTTGGTCAAGATCAAATTTTCCCGCAAGTTGACGCACGTTTTTCATTGTTTGGCCACCCAACCCAAGTCAACGCAAGTTGGCTGACATCAATTCGTTGTTATAGCAACCTATAAGCCAATGAAATACAGGATAAAGTCTGCGTGTTGTTGACTTGCGTGTACTTGCGAGGGAACTTGCGAGTCCGTTTGGCCACCCAACGCAAGTCTCCACGCAAGTTCAACTTGTGGCTACTTGCGACTACTTGCGAGTCCATTTGACCAGGGTTTAAGGCTGGGAAACTGATAAACACGGATCTAATCAGCATTAAGAAATGGCCAAGGTCAATGTCATCAACACTGAATACATATTGATTGCTTCAGCTACAATTTACAACAACAAGCATCCAAATATAATGATAGGCAAATGTGTTGGAACAATTATCCTGATTATATAGCCAAAAATATCTCACAGGCTACGGCAAGAACGTCGATTTGTAAAAACTAATGCACTTATAGTACTAAACTCAAAGCTCTTATACAGCCTTTGTTGGATTATTGCGACGTCGTTTGGTCAGGTCTAAATGACAGGTTGGCAAGCCGTTTAGGAAAATTACAGAATAGAGCAGCTTGTATAACCCAACAGTTTTATGAAACAAGATCTGCAGCAATATTATATATGATACAGTACTGTCGGTAGCAATTGTTTTTAGCATTAAACTAGAGAATAACTGTAAATATTTCGCACGGTTTTTATGAAACCCACCTGTTAATTGATATAAAGTTCCAGGGCTTGCAAAGCTAGGGAAGGGGGAGGCAACGGAGGCTATTGCCCCCTCCAATTCAGTCTCTGAATTTAATTAGTGGCCTCAGCTTTAAAGACGATGCGTCTGATGTAAAAACATTTCTCAGTTTCCATTAACTGACAAGATAACAAGTGAATAAATAGATATTTGAAAATTGCGTGTTTTGCCGCAAACACTGACATACGGTACAATGCCTCATAAACGTTCAAATAGTCTACTGGAAGCCTTGCAACTTGGTTAAAAAGTTAGAAAGGAAAAGCTCCTTAAGTTGAATGTTCAGATGACATTTTAAGTCATTGACGAGAATCGAACTCTAAAACAAAAATTGAAAATTAAACAGTTAGCCGAAGCCATTTTTTCATGTGAATTTTACATTTAAGTATAAAAATTTCATTTAAACTTAAGTACCTTTTCTGCAAGTTACAAATGAAAGCCTTTCTTTCTTTGTCAGTACATTAATATATGGTAAAAGAGAAGAAACAGCATAATGATCATAACAATTATACCACACTTTTATAATGCTGACCTCACCAGCGACGTCACAAACGACATCACCACCACCATGACTATCGCTATCAATTTTAAAAAATGCTCTTACGGTTGGACTCCAATATACGCAACTTCTATGCTCTTTTCATCGTTAACAAGCGAAATTCCAATGCCCTGAAGATCCAGTGTGATGTTTTGCGACACACGTTCCGGTTGTTCCTTTAAAAATAAATGAAAAATAAAAAAAAAACTTTGAAGATTGCTGTTATATTCTGAAAACGCTTGCATTTTCGATTCTCTAATTTCTGGTACTCCTTTATATACTGAAACATGGTTGTAGCTTATTGGAAAAACAGCGACAATACATGTGTACATACCACTTGAGATCTGTAGGCTAACGTAAAGTCATCTATCACAAACAGAACACGTTGCAGCCCATCCAAAAACAAAGCCCAGTAAAATGTTTTTCCGCCAGGCAACTGGTACATCCCGTAACCAGTCTGAAATTAAACATGACTCGAGAATTATTACTGGTAACTTGTATAAATGAAAAAACTAGTATTAAATAACAATAAAACACGATAATATCAAAACCTTTATTAATGATTGCTGCCTATGATGACATAACATGAATACATACATTGTGCTGAGAAAGGTAGTTGGCTATGGGTTTTCGAGTTGTCCCCTTTTCAACTACTACTATCACCCTTAGTTCAATACCTGGCAAGCTTGAAGTCGCATTCTCTTTTCATCTTATATATAAATCTATTGCCTCTAAATGCGAAACACAATGAGTATATACAATCCTGAAAGAACATCTTGCAATTGATCAATTACTACAAATAAGAATCCTACGATAAATGCAATTTTTACACTTGTTGGCACACACAACAGTGAACATACAAACGAACCTTGGAAAAATTGGTTGAAATCTTCTCTTTTCCTTCTTCTATAGACCAAACGAACACTTTTTCCCCTGTCGGTTCATCCCAGGTGTACAATATGCAGTGGTCCGGATGTAGTATGTGAGATTTGGTAACGCTGGGTCAATGAAAGTTGAGATTATCATATGTAAAAAATTACTCCGCTATAAACTGAGCAGCTCTACCTAGTGGCGGCTTTTTTACACAACAAGACATTGTCATGACACTGCTTAGGTTACAGGTTCATTGTTCGCTGAGGCCTTCATTTTTAAGATTCTCTTCCACAGAGACGTAAATGGCTTCATAATTGCTCTGAAACATTTAACCCAAAACAGTGTTTAAGCTAGGTTTTCTCCTTCTCCTCCTCAAAAACAACATCAACAACAACAACATATAATAGTATGACATGTACATGTCTTCGCTTACCCTGATTGCTGGTAAATTAGTTGTTCTTTAGTACAGTTTTCAATCCTGACAGGCGATGCTCCAGAGAAATATGGTTGAAACGAGATAATAGCTGCCGATTCTTTGTCCAGCATGTTGACACAGATAGCTCCAACCTGAGCACCAAAGCAAAATAACAAATATCATTGATAATGAATGTTGTTAAGGATGCAAAGAAAAAATGACCACTAAGTTCGTCGCTGAATTGAATCAACTTAATATTCTTCCTCGTTTTGTCTTTTGTGACTAATTGATACACCATTACCAACAATTTTTGAATCTGTGAAAGAAACCCATGAGCTGAAAATAAATAGATGGTTTATTTAACAATAACATCGGAGCCAATAGGCTGAATTGCATAAATTACAATGACAAATAAATTCAATATATCTATTTTTGAAATATTCTAAATCTATGAATGATATGAAAACTTGTAATAGCTGTAATAAAAGGACCTGCTTACTACGAATCTTAAAGCTTGAACATATCAGGGATAAAGAATCTCTTAAAGTACACCGTGTGAAAATGAAGCAGATTGTACTTCCGAGTGCACCCAAGATTATACCTGGCTGAGTGGCTTGAAGGTAACAGCCTGGACAAACGGTTACCAGTTACCAAGAATAGCTCAAAAAATGTATCACAAAATCGTCCAGATTATTACTAAGGTATGTCGTCAACGCGTGGTGAAACACGGGTAGGCTGTATTCTAGGATCGGCCTAATATGAGTACAGTTAAAGCCGATAATATCAGCTGGCGAAACAACTTCCCCGCTTTCTTGATAATTGTACGAAGTAAATGAATTCCAACTTAATTCACGAGAGATAGTGAGCCCTAAGATGTTCGCCTCCTGGACAATTGGTAATGTAGAACCGTTAACTAACAGTGAATAAAATGCTTAAAGTTATGTTCGTGCTTATCAACCTTAAAGTCTATCAAGAGTTCATTGCAATTACCTAATGCAAGGAGCTATACTTGCAAAAAAACTACTTCTTGTCAAAGCGTTTTGCAACAAATGGTTTAATTAACTGACAATCTTAACCTCAGCAAACAAGACCTCATCGAATTATAGCAGTTAGATTGCACATTCCGTCTTTCTTCAGACTTGTCCTTTTTTCGGAAAAATGTCATCGTCTAAAGCTAATTTTTTCTCGTCTTCATTATCGGCGCAGTTTGACTTGCAGTTGTTCTTATTTAGCTTTTAACAAGAGCAAATCGTGCATTTTAAATATTTCTGAAAGGTATTTTATTCAAACATCTTTATTGTTTTGAATTTTAAGTTTACCAACTACATTTTAACCCGTTATTTTGCTTGACAATGGGAGTAGCACTGTTGAAGCGTCGTGAACTTTGCAAAATACTTTTAATTGTTCGTTTGGTTGTAAACTATCTGAAATAACACAAGATAACCTCTGGTTCATATGAGACATTATATAGTAGCTGATAAGCAAATAGTGTATACAAAACATTATCATGATAACATATTGTTAGCCAAACTTAATAATTCATGTAGACTGACCATGGTTTAATCTTTGTTGACAATCTTTTTAAACTTGATAGGTATAACCACTTCCTGCATAACATTTCCAAAATATGATTATTCTAGCCAGCTCACTTGTACCATTTATTTATTCTTATATTTTTTATGTGTTTTTGTTGTTCTTGTAAATTTTCATTTTATTCTAAAAGACCGAAATTTGAAGTCAGACACGAAAAGCAAAATATCTCACCTTGCTAGCTATTCTCAATAGAAGGGTTGTCTCAGGCTCAAAGTTGAATTTCGGCGACATCTCCATTGCGTCTCCAAGCCTTACAACGAGGTTCTTGGGTTGTTCCGTAGTGGGCCAGTACGGTGTACACTGGGTAATTTAAACATTTGTTAGTCGAAATTGTTATTTTCAAAAATTTACAGATTTAAAGTGGTACAAGTGATGAATATGATCTTTCTTTTATGGTGAAGGATAATAAGACGAAGTTCAGAAACACTAAGCGCGCCCATTTTGTTTTCCTAATAACAAAGTGCAGGTGATGCAGATAACGAATGTTTATACTTCGTAAACTCGTAAAGATCCGCAAAAAGTGGAGTGTAAACGCAACCTTTCGATTTTGGTCCTTAGCCCAGTTTTTTTAAAACCTTTACGAAACATCATTATGGTAAACGGCTAAAATTATAGGAACTTTACGACTTTCAGCTGTTTAAATGGCGCAGCAAGCACAATTTTATAACTGAAAAAAAAATTACCTTTTCCCAACCATCAAAGAAAAAACTTGTCCTGAAGTATTTGGCAACAAATGAGTCTCAAATTAGAGACAGGTTTACTGCTGCGCGAGTTTTCTCCGACACGTAACTATCACTAACACTCACTGACTCTGTTGTGTTTTTCTTAGATTCATATAATAATGAAGTGAAAATATTTTGCAGAAATATAACAGACTAGAAAGATTGATTGAAAAAATCTATTGCGAATCACCTAATATGCCTACGAGAATTAATTACCTGTCCTGGTTGTACAGTAATCCATGAAAGGGCAGTGTCGTCAGGGCACTCGCACAGATGGACTGGAACCTGAGATAGCAACAAAATTAAGCTCTTTACATTAGAACCCAGCAAATGTACAAAAACACAAAGAAGTGTAAAATAATCCGATACTCTCCATACCTCCATGTGATTGTCAAGGAGATGCATCGGAGTAAACTCGACAATCTTTGTCAGGCTGAAGTAGGACAATGTAATTTGCATACCAATCTGCAGAAACGGTAAAGGAAATACAAAAGTCAGCATTGATATCGAACTTAACAATATCTTCTCTAAAATCCCAGTGTGTTACAGCTTTTTCAGTTCTCTAGAGACACATTTCAAAAAACGTTGCTTGCCAATGGATTGAAAGCTAACAAGAATGTTAAGGAATAAAGTTCAAACACTTTTAAACAAGCCAATATATTGATGACATATTTTTCACTGCTTGAACACACTGGTACTATTTGCGGTGCTATGGTCTTAACATCAACATTGAAAAAAATCAAAAGCTTACTGGAGAAAATTACAAGAAAACTCAACTGGGAAACTGACGAGCCCTTTGCTGTGCTTGGGTTCGCATTTTCTACAGAACCTCATTATCAAATAAAGTCTACTATTATTATCATTATTATAACCTTTCAAATTGCTTAAACTTAATTATGTAACACAAAAATCAGAAAAGTCCGAGAGTTCTAGGACTTTGGAAAGTGGACGGAAATTGTGGGCAGTTTAGGCTACCTGTGGTAACATGCTCAGGTTCCTAAAGGGCGGACGTGGTTGAGACAGCGGTAAGATCTCGATCCCTGGGTTTGCCGAGATTTGAATATTTATAAGCGGAACAAATTTCTCTGTCTTCTACAAATAGCAATTCCTTCCACCAAATCAAATCAATATATTATTCTATAAGAGGGATGAATTTGCAATAAAAATTGCAAACAAAACAGTAAAGAGCGGAGATTTAAAAACGCTTGATAATTTGCACTTTTGATAAGACCTTAAATATATTACCGTTAAAAAGGTGCGTGACAAAAATTATTATGCCGACTGGAAAAATTCGTACCTATCGAAAATCGGTCATTGGAGAGACATTTGGTTATGAAAATAAAAAATCGATTAAGTATTTTGTTGCTAAACTTGACAATCCATTTTGGAAGCTAAATCCTTTACAAGCCAAGTGGCCCATGGAGCCGGCGCTTATCTCCGGTTTCTGTAGTGTTAAGCGGATGAGAGTCTTTGACTCCCCCT
>JAPEIX020417434.1:0-20933 GCA_026122405.2 Zoanthus sansibaricus
GGCTACTGCAATTAGAAATTATGCAAATAAATGTGAAAGTTTAATACAAATCAAACTGAAGCATATTTGAACCAATTCTTTTCACAATTCTATTCGAATTTTTGTGAAACAAAGCTACTGTAGATTGTTATACTCTACACATGTTTATATCCGTGAACAAAAAGTCCAAATAATGGGAAATGACTAATTTTTATTTTATTTTATCTAACTCTACGTAAACTTGAGGAACTAAAAATAAAATGACGTCTCGACTCCAAAATGTGAATTGCGCTCAAGACACGTATGATAAAAGCCAGACTTTAAAGGAAAGTTTTCTCGTCTACTTTTATTATATAGTTTTGTTTGTTGTAATTGAGCTGTAAAAGTTTGCTTCAAGTTTGAACATAAAAATGCCTGGACAGTTAACACCTATTTAATTTATTTATTTGGCCGACTTGAATCATGATGAATTTTCTACGCATGGCTGCATGTGACAGCAATCAAAAACAACAATGTTGAATTGAATCGGAGTCAAATTCATTTTCCACATAAAAACATTCTTCACAATGAATTAAGTTTAATTTGCAGTTAATTGGGTGTCTTTGAAAACCTGGCACAATGTATAGACCGCGATTTGTTAAATTCCATTATGATTTTATGTAAATTTAAGAAATAAAATTCAGATTTTGAGTGGAGTTACCAAGTTTTTACGCAGTGACTATACGTCCGCCAGCCGGACATGGTCTTCAAATTACTAAACGCCGGCAGTCCATATCTTTCAAATATATATCCTTAAATCTACCCCATATTCGATTTAAAAATGTTTAGAGCTTATTTGAATGTCTCAAGCGCTTCCACACGTGCCAAAAATCTAGAATTTTATGTTTTACGTTGGCTTTGTATTGTATGTAGTGTACGAATAATCCAAACATGACACTTAAAAAAATTATGCCAGACACTGCCATTTAGAGTTAATTTATTTAGTAATTTGAGTAATTTGGAAACACAGACTGCCGTTTGCTTCAAACTCACAAAAAGTAAATTTTATGCAAAGTCAGTTCGTACGTCAAAACCTCTGTACTTCCATGGCTGTGAACAGTGGAGAAGAAATGTTTTTCCAGATCGCTCGGCATATCGGGTAAACGAAGTTATACGACGTCCGAATGATATCTCTCAGGTGATTGGCCACGAAATGTTTTCGCAATCACGTAAGTTTACACTCTTACACTTCGTGAGTTTACACTCTCACGCTTCGTAAGTTACGCTACTTGATGACATTATGGCTACGCCTTCCCAGAAGGCAGTAGCCACAAAAACACCACAAAATATTTTGACCTCTCTTAAGATTTACCTAGGAGTGTTACGTCCTCGTTTCCATGTTGTGTATATGTGTGACATTCGAAAAATCCTATAAGTTTTGCTTTAGTCAAGTACAAAATTGCCACCAACATTTTTTAAGTTTAACGCTTTTAGAATGTCGGCTTGAAAATTTAACATGGCTTCGTCTCTTGACCATTTATGACATTGCATTGTGACTTAATGCAAATATTTAATAAATTAACATAGTAATTTTTAATGACAGTTTTTTACACATATTTTTTTTTTCATAATTTTTAGTTTGTAAAGCAGAAAAACACTATTATCGAAAATCACAAGTGACACGTGGAACTATGATGTTAAATCTCTTTCTACAACAACACAGAAACTAACTTAAGTTCCGAATGATCAGTATTAATAGTTATGGATTGATCCCAGTTTCAGCCATAGAAACGAGTATTGTTAATGTTAGGGGTCAAAAGATGCAAATGCTCACATACTAAGATTAAAACTAATCGATATGTCAACGTTATGTCAATTTCAGAATGTATTGACTTTCCAACATAATACCGAAACGCCTCTAATGACTTTAAGATGTAAGGCAACAACTATAAAATATACTTTTACTTTTCTCTAACAGAAAGCACCTTGTAACCAAGTCAAACAAAAATTGTAACAATGTTAAAGATTAATGCAAAGATTTTTTACTACTTGAGTAATTTACTCGTTATTCATCCAAAATCAATCTTGACGGGCTTCCTGTGTTCAATTTGCATACCTGAGTGTGTTTGGGCAGACTGTGTCAATTTGGATACGTGCTGGCTGGCTGGCTAGCTGATTTTTGTGAACACAGAGCACAATGGTTAGCGCGTCCTTTGACAAAAATAAATTAATTTGTAGGGAAGGCTTCTGATTTGTGGGTTACGGCAAACAGGCGCTAAATTAAATGTTAGTGGATGCATTTATCAAGCTGAATACCTTTTTACCGACGTTTGTAGAGGAAGACATTGTGCTTTTATGAGTCAGGTTAATTGTAAAACTAGAATTTAAAGTTTCATTATGCCAATGAACGAACTATCTACTCGATCAGACATTAAAGGAAATGCCATGCCCGTCTTTGTACCTAATAGTCTTCGACTACCAAAACATTTTCTATACAGAGACCGCTGATTTCTTTACCTGATCGAATAAGATTATTTGAGATGACAGCTTATCCAGCCCAACCAAAATGCGTTTGAATTTATTTAGAAAATTGAAGTTCAACTTCACTTAGGTGCGTTTATCGATTGTAAATAATCTTCCTAAGCATTCGCTTCATAGATTGTTGAACTTTCATAACATTTCACACAATATATTGTATATTTTTACTTCGGTAATTACGGTGAAATGTATGAAAATACGGACTACGAAAAATAAGCTAAAAGCTGAGAAATGCTAGAAATATTATTTATACTCATTGTCTCATATTTATGATCGATTAGTTTACAAAATCTGATCTTAAAATCTAATAAAAATTTATTTGCTGTGTTTGTAAAAATACCGATTTTAATAACTCCTATGATGTTAATTCTACTCAAGCGATTCATGATCTGTTATAAAAGTTTAAAAATCTGACTTTGAAGTTTTCGTGAAATTTTGCATTAAACGTATTGGGAAATATGGACATTAAGAACTGTTGGAAAACTTTTTCAAATTAAGTAAGAAATGTTGAAAATTATATTGATGTACTCAAGCAAATCGACTAACAGACCTTACAAGATGAATACATTGAGGATTCGAACCCATGCGGTACGCATTCAAATCCCCGATCTAACTTCTGAACCACGCTTCTTCCATAAGTTGAACAAAAATTAATTTGCACGTTTCATACAATCAAGCATTAATAAATCTGAAAAGATGCCTTTTTTCTCATTGTCGCATCATAGATGAATCTTTACTGACGTCATTGTTTGCATTCTGCTTCATTAGCATACAACTCTAGGTAGCTAACGAACAAAGATAAATAATATTTGAGTCTAAAAGTTGAGATAGCTTGTCAAACTAACAAAGAGATAAAAATTTAGACGCGATTCAAGCATTTTCTAAAAACATATGATATGGAGGTTCCAAAACACTCAAAACAGCTGGGTGGCAAAACCGTTAATGAGTTATATATCCTCTGCAAAATCTCCATTAGATTACAGAAGCAGTGTTTAGCATGTTTAATTTACAAAACACTCTCAATATGAAGTGCTTCAGTTTTTGTAACCTTAAAAGAAACTTGCGAACATATGCTAATGAAGGGGAAAATTGAACAAAGTTCTGCCTATATAGTAAATATTCTTCATCCCGCAGCTCTTCCGAGATAGGTAAATTAGTACCAGCATCTGCTGGGAGCTAACCTGCGATGGATTAGTGCCCCGTCCAGGGGGAGTTGAAGACTCTCACCCGCTTAACACTACAGAAATCGGAGTTAAGCTCTGGCACCATGGGTCACCTGGCTCGTAAATGATTTAGCTCGCAGCACTTCATTTTATATGGCAAGAGGTTGTTGTAGAAAAGGGGGTCGTATCTTATCAATGGAAGGAAATGATGAACTGGATTCAACCAAAACTATTACGAAACATCAGTAGCACAAATGATCCGTCCTTAATATCAACTAAAACACTAGTAATCTCAAGGGTTTTAACTCTATGATTGCATGTTATAACGTATGTTGTAGTACAGAAATTACATTCCCCTTAAAACACGTTAAAACGTTATGTATGTCCACTAGTAATAAACGATTTTCTTTGAGAGTAATTTTGTCATGTTTGTTGAAGGTGTCCAATCCACACCCCAGACTTCAACTACACCTAACACGCCCGCTCCACCAATAACATCTTGTAAGTATCCTTCTATAAAGCATAAGTAGAATGCAACTAAAAAGACCCCGTTAAAGTTGTAAACAATATCAAATAAGCTTTGAATCAATTAATTACTTATACATTCATTAACTAGTAAAGAGTTCAGTGGTAAGCTAGAGCGGTAACGTGGGAAAAATTGTGTTTAGTTTTGAGTGTCTTATAGGGACAGCATGCACTAAGAGACCGTTTTCGTGTTAACCGTTCCGATAATTATGTAGCGCACTCCCAAGAAAGAGGTCAGTTGAAACCTTCAGCAGTAACGCGAAAAAAATATCATGTCGCTCTCAGAATCTTAGGGAAAAGCACTAGAGGACCGTTTACATGGTCAAAGGGTCAAAAATACATCTCGATTGATTATACCCAAAGAGGCCAAATCTGTAATTCCTCATACCATGTACTAATTCTATATCAAGTGATCGATCAGTGACAGTCTTCCTTCATTTTCATCACCATTCGCATTAATATGACTTTGTTGTTTTGTTCCAAGTCTCTTGCAACTTTGAAAAGGACAATTGTGGATTCACTCAGCTCAAGTCCGACAAATTTGATTGGACCCGAAAATCTGGTAACACTCCATCAAGTAGCACAGGGCCGAGTTCTGGACACGGTGGGGGAGGTACGCTGCTTTCCTTATGTTGTTTTAAGTATCTAACATTTCGTTTCTGTGCTAACTTTCCCGTTATCGTTTGTTTACTCTATCATCGAATTGTGTCAAAACGATTTCAGGTTACTACATGTATATCGAAACGTCCTCTCCGCGGAAAACAGGAGATAACGCAAAGATCGAGAAAAGTGGCCTCAAATTCACTGGAAACACGTGCATTCGGTTTTTCTACCACATGTATGGAGCGAACATAGATTCCCTGAAGGTGTTTGTAGCAGGAAACAAGGTGTTTGAAATGACAGGTCAGCAGGGTAACTTATGGAAAGAGGCCATCATAAGAGTTTCTCAAGTTGGCACTCTAGCAGTAAGTGTGACTCTTCTCTTCCAGTAGATTTCAGTCAAGATTCAAATACAAGACAAAACACTTAAATTAAGTGTGTTGCCAATTCATTTCTTTATTATTTTGTCGTTTTAGGTTACGTTCGAAGGTGTTCGTGGCGCGAGTTATCAAGGAGACATTGCAATAGACGATATAAGTGTTCAGGAATGTAGGGGCGGAGGTAATTTAATTTATTGTACAAAATTATCCATTGTTAAATTCCCCTCAATTTCGCTCACCTTTATTTTCTTTTAATTGCCATACCAAATATTTTTCTATATAGTTTCTCTTGGTTAAGTCGGAAAATAAATAAATGAAATAAAACGTATTCTCCAAGAAGGTGAAAACCCTTTACTGCGTCTCAATTGAATTTCACTGATCTACTCTAAAATTCTCCCAAACTTTCACCTCGCATTTTACCAGGCAATGAAGGAACTGAGAATAAATTTATTTTTGAATTGAAGTTTGAATGAATAACGTTATTTTATGGCAGGCAATGGAACTACAGCACCAACTACCCTACCACCAGTCCCACCAGGTATGAATTACTTATACTATTATATACGTATACAGAAGAAATTTATAGAATTACAGTATTACATGTTTGGAATAAAAGGAGTGCGGCATAACATATTATGTTTGTTTCTTTCAGCGAGAGATAGCTTTATTGTACCCACATATTAAATATCTAAATTAACACAGTACTAGTGTTTTTAATATACAAATCCACAAAAATCTTAGTAGCTAAAAATGCTTGGAAGTTGGTTTACATTGGAAATATTTTTTTATAGATCTTGTTTTTGTGTCGGGATTTGCTTATCCATACAGTATATGTAAGAGAAAAAATAACATAGAAACAGATTTTATTATTAACAAACTCTGAACACTATGTACAAAAAACCTTCTGAAATAAAATCTACACGCACATACTACACAAAATAGAGCATTATCAAGTCTTATTATCCAGTATATAATTATAGAGAAAGCTAACCATGTAAAAGTTAATATTTAGAAATCATTTCATTTCTTAGTTTTTTTCCGAATTGGGAGAGAGATAATTTCTTGATAGAATCATCGATGGAATTCCAAATTGTAGTTCCCTGCAATCGTATGTTCCATTTTCCATAGTTTGTTCGAGCCTTTGGTAGATAGAGAGACTTTTTTGCTGAGGCCCTTCAACAAAACGGAGCATTCTTATCAACAATTAGCAGAATGAGTTCTAAATTCGAAACAAACGGGAAACGGCTAAATGTTTTCTTATATCAAAAATGTTGATAGAGGCTATTTTCAAATCGGAATATAAAATTTACACTTAATTTCACCGAAAATCTAAAAAAAATATTTACGTCTTCAAAGGGGAAATGCAACCACTTTTGGTTCTACATTTAATCAATAACAAAATATTAAATAGTTTATATTACTTGCTTGAATTTAGATAAGAGCATATTTTTCTCAGATAAAATTTTGGCTTTGTTTTTTGACTTAAATCTTCGGAATGCGCTCGAATAACGTCGCTGTTTCTCGAAAACGTGGTGTTACATTTGCCGTTCTCAGCTTAAGGTAGCAGATACGTCAAAAATATAAGAAAACAAGTTATTTGAGGCAAAAGGGATGAATGTTTTAAAACTCTATTTTCACCAAAAATAAATTAAGGGATACTGGGTATAGCTTGGTGAAACAGTCGATCACGTGACCATGCCTGCAATAAACTAATTAATTTAGGACACAGCAGTTTTGTGTGCCAAATATTAGAAATGACACAACTTTTTCCGCTTGTGGCTGTTTGCTGGGTGCCTGAGCTCATCATACAGGGCTAAGCAGGCTTACATTTTGTCAATATCGAAGATCTGTAAATTCACACTGTGAATTTGGCAAATTTGTTGGCATGCTTATTTCGATCCACTTACAATTTGACTGTGCATTTTTGCAAGTTTGACCAAATGCCAAAAGCATCTGGATGCTTTTTTGTGCCGAGCAGACTTAAATAAAAATTACAAATCTGATGGCGAGGGACTCTTCCGTGTCAAAATATTTGGATTTCCCAGTCATACAAATGGTAGACTTGTCAAGTATAAAGGCTTCAACAAAGTATTTTGCAGAACTGGAGTGTTGAATTTCAAAAAAAGCTGTATTTTAAAAAGTAGAAGAGTTGCTTCGTAAGGTTTTGTTTGTTGATGAAAGATTAAAACGTGAAATAAGTCTTGAGAGAGTTCGTTGTTTCGATTATTTTTTGTATTTTGGTCTTGCTCAAATTTGTGATGAATCAACATTTTGCTAAATTTTGGTTCTATAAGCCTTGTGAGTAGCCAAAGTTTGGTCTCATTTCTTTTTCTTTTACTATTTTCATATGTCAAATAGTTTAGAACCAATTAATTTTGAAATGAGGAACAAATTTGACCATAGCAATTTTTTTATTTAGCTACGCTAGTTTTGTAAGCTATATGAACTATGCCTGTGGTCCCACGGTAAACCTTCTTTCAAACTGAACTTTTAGTTAAGCACTTGTATTTTTTTCTCGTTAGCTGGAGTCTGTGGTGTCTCACCAGTGAGCCGAGTGATTGGAGGCGTAGACGCCACTCCAGGAAATTGGCCATGGCAGGTACACTGATGTTTTACAATTACTAACGTAAAATAGAAGTAATCATAGATTAGTGAAGTGCGTTTGAGAGATCCTCGTTATTGAATTTCATGAATGTATAGCATTTTTGATAAATTCATGCAATAATTAAGCAAAATCATGCTCAAAAATCAACATAATGAGTATATGTTTTTTGTGTAGGAAACACATCACTACAACATTTTCTGATGTCATGGTCAATATAAATCTGTAAAAAGCACAAACCACCTGCACTCAGGTCCACGGTTTAGCCAGAACCACACATGCGCATGAGCTCAGCCTTAAAATAATTCTCTGATCTAGCCCTTGTAGCTCTTTGCTTTTTGTTGAAAAGCTATAACGTGGTGATGAGTCCCAACAAGGACGAAACAGCTGTCTAAGATTGCTTCAGTTGCTTGCAGTGTAGGTACTCGGGTGTAGCCGGTTTTGCGCATGCGTGTAGGTTCCGGCCAACCCGCGTGGAATTGAGTACATGTGGTTTGTACTTTCAATCGTTTTATGTATCATCAATTGCTTCAAACACTTCTCGACCAACTTCCATTTACTTTTCCGAAGAAAAGACATTGCAGACCACGCAACCACGGACACAATAGCATGAGGTCGAGGCATATGTACCAGCCTGGCAAAAATCGCTCATGCAACGGGAGATGACACCATAGCTGAGCTCGTGTTCTTCGTCGAATGCAATAATCGTGTCATCTTTCAGTAATTCGTGGCATAGGGTGAAATTTTGAATACAACTTGAAAGGAAAATATATTCAGCTTAAATTAGTAATAAATACCTGTTGCTTTTTTTAAGTTGTTTTAAATCTGCCGAACTTGGTGATATAAAGGCGTCTTATAATAGGACTAAGTATATAGAATGGCCGCTGAAAGGAAATTGGTTTCTGATTCGCTGTATTAAAATTGTTTTCCTTTACTCTTGGTTGAACAGGACCCTGTTGCTCAAGCGCTTGTTATAGTACTAAATCAGTGGTTTCTGTTCTTTTTTAATGAAATTAACAGTGTTCCGCCTTGAAAATTTTGTATTACAAGAAACATTTCCTTAGGAAAAAGATGCTGCATACGTTTTAGGCTATACTCAGTTAATCGGTCTTTGAGCATTCCAGCCAAGAGCAGCGCTTCTCATGTTGTTACTAACCGATTTGAAGAAGAAAATAATAAAGTATAAAAACGCATTTATATGATGAATTGAAATCTAGAAAACTCTTGCCTTTTTCCAAAGACACGTGGATTTGAGCCAATGATTCATTATTTCTGTTTTGTGAGAATTTAGCCTTTTTGTTATAAAGCTATAGATTGCGGAGCAAGCTCAAAGAGAGGGGATATGGAGCGCTGAGGGAATGGTAAGAGGAAAAGGAAGAGAGCGCTTGCAGAAAAGACCCGCGTTTTACCCTTACACTCCCTAATTAAAATGCGCTAACTGTCATCTTAAATTTATGACAGCTGTCAAATCCCGCCATACCTGAAGCAATTTCGGGAGAAAGTCTTCGGCGATAGTTCTTTCTTTATGTTGGAGGCAAATTTGCCAAAAGGTTTTGAAATCAAAACGCCATAGAAGGGGACAGGAAACACCTAATAACTATGCAGAATTTATGACACTAATCTGAGGAACAATTACGGAACTATTTCCTCTAAAAGCAGTTACCTCAACTTGTTTAGCAGTTCTTTTAGCGCGAAGAATTTCGAACAACTTTTAATGTCAGAATTTCAAGGAAAAGCTTCCAATAATTAGTGCATTCTATGTTCGCTGTCTTTATTCATGAAGAAGACTTCTTTCATCTTTCATAAAAAATTGAGAATATTTTTTGAGATAAAAAAGCAAACATCCGTTTCCAAAGCAAGAATGGCACTTCTGATGCAACGTAGATGGTTAATAATAATTATAACTTACAGCCACAAAACATTTTTTTAACATATTATAAAACTACCAGCCTCGATTAGTTATGCTATCTGCGGTGTAGCTGTGCCATATAAATTGTAATCTGTTATTGCCTTCCTATAAATAAAATGTTTTTTTTTGTTATTGTTGTTGTTCTGACAAATCGGGGTTGTTACAGAAACTGTACTTATATTTTTGTTAGTAACTGTTCCTATTTTTACAGAAATTAATGAAGGATCATTATTGAAATTGTTAACGTTTTGACACGAAGTTATAATTAAGCATTTGTATTTAACTAAGCAGAAAGGAATTGCAAAAATATATCGACTTTCGAAACTCCACGGGCTTTTGGCGGACATGAAAAAGAATATAGAAAAAATTCAACGCTGAAATTTGAATTGGAAATAAAATCACTGTCATATATTTAATGTCATACCTCTATTTTATGTTTTCTGCAAATACAAGTTTGTAAACCCAGAAATGGAAGTCAAAGTGTCAACTTTATATTCAGTTGTTAATTCAATACTTATACATCACAAACAATTACACTGGAAAGAAATATGATTATGATCACAACCTTAAATCGTATTTGAAGGTATGCAAAACCTATACCTAATTATGGTTGTCTAGCAGTGATGACAAGTCCTGCGCAGTAAAGCCCATTTCTTAGCTTAATTAGTTTTCAATTATACCATGGAGCGGAGAAACGACAGGGACAACTCCATTTTTACCTCGCACTCTCGACATAACAGCCAGCATCTGAAAAACCGTGCTCATGCTAAATCCCGTTGGAAATATCGCCATTAAGTCTTTCTTTTCAAGCAGTTGTTTAATCCCACGTTTCTGTTTTTCTTCTAGAGTAAACTCGTGTATGTATCCGCGGTCTTTAACGCTTTTGATCGTATTTGCAAGATTCATGTCAAATTCGTCTCCATCTTGAGTACGACGGACACAGTCACACAGCAGCCACGCTACGCAGAAAGCGGAGAATTTCAACAGTTTCATTGGGGGTTGGCGGTGGAGTAGTAGGAATTTAGCGTCCAAAATCCGAAGTTTTTAACAGTAAAACAAGAGTTTTGTCTGTAAGCGCCTCTCTCTCCATTCCCTCGCGACCTCGACGTTCCATCTCTCTTCCCTTTGCGCTTTCTACGCAGGCTATATAGCTAGTGCTTTTTTGACTAGAATACGCTTATTTATTGTCTATATTGAGGTCACGTGGATGAGTTCAAATCAGTGTTCTCCGCCTGGTAAACTTTCTTTCGAAAATTGTTGACCAGCCAGTGAACAATGCAGTTGCGTGTCATATTTGATAGCGGGATTATTCAGCGGGAAAATTGGTAGCCGCACGTATTAAAAGTTCGTTTTAGCAATTTTGACTGTTTTCATTATTGAGAACGAGATGTGGCCTCCAAAGAAACTTTTTGCTCATCTAACAGAAAATGAAATTGGATAACTCCTTGTAGACAAAAACTCTAATAACACACAGCACACCACAAGGAACTGTACGGTTGTATTTCCACTCTCATTCATGTAATAAATTTGTTTTGTTTTAATAAATGTGGTTTATTTTGTTTTTGCTATGTAACAAAACACTTAAAAAAAATCAATGCTCCCGAGAGAAAGATCTGTTTCGTTTTCCTCGTGAGCAGTCGGTAATTAAGTGTATCTTATTTGTTATTTATATCATGCAGGCTGCTTTGCTAATGGGCGGTCGATTTGGCTGTGGTGGCTCGCTTATCTCACCAGAATGGGTGGTTACCGCTGCTCATTGTGTTGATAGGAATTCGTAAGTATTTTTTGTCTTTCAATTCCTATTTGTTTTCAAGCTCTTCAGGAAACAGTATTTAAAAATGGTTACTGTGCGGCTTTTGGCTGATGTTAAAGAGAAAAAAATGTCGCAAGACCTAGATTGCCAAAAAATATCAAAATTTCAAAGCGAACTGCCATATTTATGCTCTGAATATCGTAAACTACGTCATACCACACCGCTGAAAAGCTCATTTGCAACCACGGCATCAAATCTTCTCTTGAGTTTTCTTCTTTTCTATATTAAATTCTCAATGTTATTCGACTAATTTGAAAAAAGAAATCCTCACATAGTTATTTTACTACACAAATAGATTCAAATAAAAATAGGTTAGTTTTAGCATTCAGTTCTCCTTTAAAGCCTTCTATGCCTCAAAATACAAATATTTGTTATTGGGAATTCCTGATGGGTGTTACAAGGCTGGAAACATACTCTAATGAAGGAAGAAAAATCGAGCCTCAAGGATCACCTGCGAAGGATAGCCCTATACCCCGTAATTTGGTATGTTGCCAGTAAGGTGAGTCCCGGTGGTGTAGTGTTAATCACGCCTGACTAGAGACCAGGAGACGTGGGTTCGAGTCCCAGTCGGGGCGTTTCACTGATTTTTTCCGAACAGTATGTCGAATGAAAAATTAAAAAAATATTGAGTCGCAGGGCGATACCGAACAATCTAGATGTATTAAACTATTTTAGAATTTTTGAAAAATGTCAAAGCAAATAGGAAAGGTAAATTGTTATTTTAGAGAGATAAAACCATCCTTCAATAAACAAAGCGATTCTCTTCGCGGTAATTTTTTTACTTAGATTTAATTTAAGTGATTATTTATTCCAGTTTTATTGTTTTCAATCTTTGTTTGAAAATATTATCGTTGTTTTATTGATTTAAAAATTAGTTTATTGCATGTTTTAACCGCCTAGTAATTGTTACATTTTTATGTATTTTACTTCACTTGAAAAATAGTTTTTACGAGGTCAAAACGTCTTGTCTTTTTATCGTGTATCTTAAATTTTTATAACTAAGTTAGTTTAAAAAAAGTTATTGACTTCTTTTTTTTAATACTGAAAAATTTCTTGATAGTTACTTTTGTGCATGGCAATGTGTATGCCAACTGCAGATTATTTATGTTCTTCTATCCGCTAATCATATTTGATCAGTGCGAAGCTGATTATGTCGACTATATACGGCCGCACTTATATCAGCGGACAGCAAATCATAGATATTCTGCAGTTGGCAAACATATTGCCGAGAATACGAGTTCGTTTTAAAAGTAAAACACCTCACGGTTTTTCTTGATCATGCTCATTGCTAGATAGAGAATGAATTTTTGCTATCTCAGAGCGGGTCATTTAGCATATATATTATGACACCGAGTGCTTACAGACAATTTTTTCCCGAAGAAACCCGTCCCATTACACCGTTCGACTTGGAGAACACAATCGAAATGTGAATGAAGGTACAGAACAAGTCTTCGCAGTCAAGAAAGTTATCAAGCACGAGCAATACAACAGACCTACGACAATCAATAACGACATCGCCCTTCTTCAGCTGTCGAGACCAGCCACACTAAACTCTTTCGTATCAACTATATGTCTCCCCTCCCAAGGAGAAATGGTGCCCGTCGGCAGTAACTGCTATATTACAGGTAAGTTATCCTGTCCTTTACTAATTTACCGCCGCCTGGTTAGCCTAATTGGTAAGGTGCCAGTCTTTCGTGCGTGAGGCTCGGGTTCGATTCCCTGCCGGACAAACACTCAGGGTCTCAAAATAATAAAAGAGAAAGTGCTGCCTTTGCTCTAACATCTGCAAACTGTTAGACGTCTACGTGTTCTCGGATAAGAAATTTAAGTCGTAGGCCACTGGAGACTTCTGTGTGTATGTGTGTTTGTTTGTTATGTGAAAAGTCTCCGTCCACCTTTGGTAAAGATGGTGTCCCCAATTAGTAAGCCTTGAGCCGGCTAGATAAGACTTGACACCTAAAACAAGTTGTTATTTCTGTTATTATTATCCAAAATTTTTGAAATAATTAAGTTTTATAACGCAGGTTACGATTTCTAGCTGGCTGCGAACGATTGCATACTAGAAACCGCAATAGAACTCTATTAACTGTGGTAACAAGTCTGTAGACATTATTTTTGTCTTTTTAAGTTTTGTTTCTCCACCGCGGTCCTACAGCATCGAAAATAATGTATTTTTTTTAAAGTAAGTTCGCTCATGTACATATGTAACTATTAGACTAAAATAATAAAAAACACGTGTGTTTCCGGTTACCGACCGTCCTTAATTTTTGGTCACCGATCCTAATATTTTATAGTTATTTCTGGTTTTCTATATTTATTTATCTTTTTTTATTTATTTTTTTTTTTGCAGAAAAAAAAAAACTTTTAGTTACAAGTCTATTTTTATTGTAATTTATAAGTTAATTTTGTTTTTAAGACTAATAAAAGCTTGGAAACAAGTTGTTGCTGTTATGTCCCGTAATGTACATGTATGCTCAGTTCTATCAGTTCACAGTTGTTTTGACTTAGAAATGTAAACTTACCAGTTCTGTTGTTATACGAAGCAGTTCTGGCAAAGTGAAATTATTTCAGAAAAATAAAAAAATAATCCTGCTGTACCTACCTATCTACCCTATTTGTTAGAGGCATTTAATAGGAAACACGAATATTTTTTTACTTGGCCTAACACATAGTTAAGTGATAGAAATCTACTAAACCACATAATATATAGAGGATATTACACGGTGGCTGGAACATATGAAGTTTATCTTCGAGTGGTAAAAATATTTCACAAGTGAGCGTAGCGAACGAGTGAAATTTTTTTCCACACGAAAATAAACTTCATATGTTCAGGCCAACGTGTGATTTTCTTTTTATTTACATAAATATGAGTGTTTCGAATATAGAAAAAAACTAGACCAAAAAAACGGGAAAACAAAGGAATGGCGTCAGCGATATCTTTATACTAGTGAGGATATGGAAAATATGTCACTCGTATCCCGTATGTAGTTTCATATGAAATCTACGAGTAACGTATTTTACAGTAAAACACTCATATCTATGTAATAAATAATTATATAATTTGCAAGGTACAATTTAACTGATGTCTCACGTATTAAGTTTATGAAAACATCTAACCATAATATGATAAAATCACCGAATCATCAGTTTCCTTTAAAGTATTTTAAACTCTTTATTTAAAGGATGGGGAAAGATCAAACATCCTGGTAGCTCTCATCCAATCCTACAGCAAGCGAAGTTACCTCCAGTAACAAATGCTGAATGCACTAGGAAACTATTGGCCTCTCCAGGTATGCTAATTGGTAATATTACTTGTAAAATAGTTATTTTGGAATTAGAGGTTAATCTAAACCCTTAAGCTTTTTTCAAATCACTTGGATTTTAAGTATTATTTATTTTGCTATTTTTCAATAGATCAATGAGAATAGAGATATTTATAGATAAATTTTACCAACACATTTTGTTTCACTGCGCAGCTGATGATATTAATTTCTGGAAAAAAGTAAAATCGTTTCTGCCTAAATTTTTTTTTTTGATAGTTTTTATGCCGTTTTGAGAGACTTTTCTGTTCCTTCTTATAACGGTTAACGATTTTAGGGGGTCATTTTCCTAACCCTCTTTCGGCCGGTGAATATGATGGAAGTCTTGGAAAGGAGAAGGGAGAGCTTTCACGAATCAGTTTTTCCTCAGTTTCTCTCTTGTGGAGTTACATATGTTTCAGTGAATCTCACTTGATGTAGTTTTATGTGCCTGCTGCTTATAATTCTTTTGGTTTGTGCTGCAAAAATATTTTTACAATAGGGGAACTAAGCAGTACTATTTACAGAACATTATTAAGAAATCATCTACGCCCTTAGGTTGTTAAGAACTCAATGTAATAACCACACCATCTTCCATCATTATCAGTATCTCTCTTTCTTCGAAACAAAAAAAAATATATGGTTTAGTGTTTCCATGTAGCCATTGTGGTCACTGCGTCAATATCTTTGCTGACGTAATTTTTACATTCTGCTTCATTAGCATAAATCTCTTGGTAACAAACGAACAATGGTAAAGAAGATTGAAGTTTAAAACTTGAGAAATCTTGTCGAACTAACAAAAAGACAAAAATTTTAACCCTGCTCATGCAGTTTCTAAAAAGGTATGACGGTTCCAAAATACTCAAAACAGCTGGGTGGCAAAACCGTTAATGAGCCGTATATTCTCTGTAAAATCTTCATTTGATCACAGGAGCAGTGTTTAGAATATCACTCTCATATTTTCAGAAAATGTTTATTTTAGAAAACATTCTCAACAAACACTACTTCAGTTTTTGTAACCTTATTAAGAACTGGCGCACATATGCTAATGAAGGGAAGATTTAAACAAAAATCGGCCCATAGACGGGACAGTACTGCATGTAAGCTTTCCATGAAATTCAAAATTCAAAAACAAGCTTTGTGATTGGCAGAATTAAGGTTGGAGTAAGTTTTATCTTTCCCTTCATTGGCTCAAATTTCGTGGGGAGCTTACTTGCCGCTCTAACCTATAGACGGCAACCTCAATATGTTTTCGGGATTGTAAGTGAATAATATGGGTAATGTGATTTAGTAAAAAAATTATACTTTGACTTCATGCGACTACGGAGGCTTAGCTTGGTTGCTAATTTTGTTCCACGACGAGTGACAGCCATGATTTATTTTAAAACCGGTTGCTGAGAAATATGAGGGGAATTATTTTTCACAACATCGTATAATTCTTTTATTGTCATTAATTCGTGTTTTTCCTCGTTTTTACATTGAGGAAAGAGTGTACAACGTGGCTCGATGTGTCTGCCTCGCTTTTATGCTAAACTATCAGTTGTTCCGAAAAATACCTCCTTAACTCAAAACCAATACCACAATTCAACTTTACAAACTACCTGGTGCTAAACTACAGGTCTTATTCTAACAGAGTCCGCTGTCAAGCCGTTTCTGACTCGTGACTTGAACGAAACTCTAATTTTGAGGTCTTGGCTTCTGCCTGCTATTCCTTAGGAAAGAAAAGTTATGTTTCGTGTCTGATGTCATGGCAAGTTTTGATCAAGATTCCGCATGTTGGTCGAAACTATAAATTTATCCATAAAAATACAAATTTTTAAGAAATGAGTCGTAGAACTGAGGAACAAAATCAGAGATTATTTGTTTCCTATTTGAAGGAACATTTTATTTGGTGGGACACTGAACTCACTCGTGAATGTTACACAGGTAGCCAAAGCCCAAATTTTAATTGGAAGAAATATTTGCTTTTTATTTATTAAATCGTGAACAAAGGCAAAAATAAATTAAAGTTGTCTTATCTTAGTTGTGTGTTAAGTGTTTGTTATCAGCGTTTTTCGAGATATTTAGAGACATTTAACAAAGGTTTTTTCAATGGGTTAACAAAATCGAGTGCACTTCAAATGCATGGAAAAATAAAACAATTATAAGAATTTCTAACAATTGGCATAATATTATTAGGACTGTCTAATAATATTATTGCACGGTAGCCACGTGCTCTTATTGGAGCTTTGCTGCCGCAAAACTTTGTCACAAAACCTTGTTAAAAAACTTTGTTGGTTGCATTTTCTTCTAGGTGGCCAGAGTCTCAAAATAACAGACCAGATGATCTGCGCTGGCAAGAACAATACCATCCTTAGTGGTTGCCATGGAGATAGTGGTGGTCCATTCGTATGTAAAACCGGTAGCCGTTGGGTACTGCAGGGTGCTGTTAGTTGGGGCTCACCAAGATGTTCCGCCGCTGAACGTTACACGGTGTTTGCAAGAGTGGCGCAGTTCCGAACCTGGATCGAACAAAAGACTGGAGGTATTTGATTTTACATTTCAAATTGACAATGGCTTATTTAATTCATCAGTTCTAGCAAAACAAAAACAAACAATTAAAAAAAAACAACAAAGAAGAAAAAAATGGACTAATACATGCATCATATCAAGATTGACAACAGGAAATGGTATATTCAGGAATAGCATATACGGCATATACGTATGTGTCACTTAAGGGATACTCACATGATAGTGTTCGTCATACTTTAACTAAGTTTCTGAAGAACTATTTAACTCCTCAAAAGACAAAAAAATATGCTATTTGTGTAAGTTTGGCCTTTTGCTGGTGCCTGAGAACATTATGAAATGCTAAGAACGTTTAATTCTTGCCAGTTTTGAAGAACTGCATGTTTATTTGTACTGTAAATCTGACAACAACTTTGGCCTAACTGGTTGGATCGTCTATGTAACAGCTTGTAATTCAAGGGCCCAAATTTGCAAATGTACCAGGTCTCGTTAGCTGCATTCTACACTTCTTTAACCTGTACCATATGGTAAATTTGCGCTCAGCACTCAATTTTATTTTTGTGTTGTTTCTCAGTGTATTTTTTGTATTTGTATTTTTTCGAAGAAAGGTAAATACGTTGTGGACCCTTGCAAGAGTTAAAGCACTCTTGTCTTTAGAAGTCATAAAACGTAACGAGAGTAGTCCGTACTGGTAAATGAACAGCTTTAATCCTTTTTACAGATAGAGAAAACATGCTTCCTCATAAAATTAATTGTTTTGATTTTGTTTTTTAGCTTTACCACCTCCTCCTCTGACGCATCCTCCTACACAAATACCTTCTTCTTCCCAGATTCCGCCGGTTCCGTCAGGTAAAGAATTAGGAAAAATATTTTGTTAAGAATCCAAAACAGACTTAGGTATTTGTTGTAAACCTTGATGCAGTGAAATTGTGGTAAGCGAAAAGATATAGCTGAAATCGTCAACATTATTTACAACATTTTTTGCTGTAAAAAAGAATAATTGTCATGTTGTACAATGAGGTCATATGCATTTATGTACTTTTTAAATTGCATTTAAAAATGACGGCATCAGCAGAAACTAGATTATGATGTCAGCTTATTCTTAAAGATTATATGGCTTATATTATGCTAATTATTTTAAAAACTGTTAATATTGAGAAAACATTCAATAGTTGTCAACAAGAAGTGTTTCTAATTCCATTATTTCTACACTAAAAATACCTTAGCATTGGTCCCTAAGGCCTTCTCAGTGGTTGCTAGGCAACAGAAATTCATCATAGAGTATTCGAATCATTTGTATTAGGTAATATATCTCATTAAAACTAATATATTAAAATTAATGATATAAAATTAAAATTCGCAATCGTTCAAAAAAAGTTTTTTTTTATTTAATTTTTGATACCTTGAATACTTGTAGTTTCTTCCAACGCATAATATCGTTTCCTGTCTTTACCTTTTTTACTGATTCTGTACATTAAAATTTGTCGTTTAATTGTTCAATTTCTAATCATTTTTGTCATTTAAACATCAGGTCAGTGCGGATTGCGTCCTCCTGGCTCTCGCGTTGTAAATGGGCAGAATGCCTCTCCCCACTCATGGCCATGGCAAATTTCGCTCCGTGTGAACGGACAGCACATATGCGGCGGTTCTTTGATCAAACCTGACTGGGTTTTGACCGCTGCCCACTGTGTTTTCCGAGCTCCTTACCCATCTCGATACACAGTTGTTGTCGGTACGAACAATTATTTTTAGTTGTAAATTATCAATTGGCGAAATGATTTTACCGCGGCATTTGCGTTGCTTTGCGTCTTGTTACCAAATAACATTGGAAACTTTTCAATCTTCATTTGACTTATATATTTCAAAGCATTCATCTTGCCGAGTTTCAACACTGGTAACTAACCTCAACATTTTCACACTTTTTCGCTGCCAATCTTTGCTACGTCAGCATTTCTTGATTTTCACATATGCACTACCAAACTTCCAGACTCCTTAACTTCCACATTCACTGCCAAACTTTCACATTTCCAGCATTCCACACCAGACGAAACTTTGAAATATTCACTCTTCTGATTCCTGCAATGCAGTTATAGCGCATTCCATATTGTCGAACTATCTTTCCAATCGTATACAGAGAAAGAACCGTTTTGAGGAACAAAAATTAAACTACTTGAATTTAAATATTAGAGTAAAAATGTCATCCTAATCATCTTGTACAGTACAGTTAGGAACAACTAGTCTTAAGACATTCCTTTTAGATACTCTTTGAAATCTATATATACAAACCGGGGTCAGTAAAATTCCATAGCCTTGTACAAGTTCTAAACGCTACTTTCTAAATCTAGACTTCAATACAAAAAATGTTTACCCTTGTCTATTATTGTCTGTTCCAATTTATTCTATACATTTTCTTACCATCAAGCACATTTTGACAGTTAGTAACAGAGAACTTGGAAACAGCTACCGACCAATACACGATTATTGTTTAGATCACATAAAATTCATCGCCGAAACTTGCAACAAATTGAAGTATGTGTATGCGACCCCAAAAAATAATTAAACAGAAGAAAACATACAGGAGAAAATCTTCTCAATATTTTCACTTGTTGTTCTTTAGCAGGCGTAAAGAGTTGTCTGAAAATCGGTGAACTGTTACTCGTTGCAACCAACCTCATGAAATCATTTTTCCCTAAAACATATACTTACGCCTCGCTTATTTAATGTCTTCCGAGCTTTTTAAACCCACAAATGAACAGTTTGTGCAAAACTGTTTGGGTTTTGTACAATTTTAATCAATTTCAATATATTAAAATTTTATCTAAGGTTTATATTGCAACATTTAGTAACAACCTGGTTCTAAATCATTATGATATTTTTCAGGTGCACATTCGCGGCTTGCAATTACCTCCGTGCAGCAAACGTTACGTGTTAAGAAGCTGATAAAGCACAGCGGTTTTACGATGCAGAATCTAAAAGATGATATTGCTTTACTACAGTTGGAAAGACCAGTGAGTCTGAGTTCGAAGGTGAACACGGTGTGCCTGCCAAACAAACGTGCCACTGTTGGTGCCAAGTGCTACATTACGGGTAAAACAAATCGTTCTCGCTATAGCCGACAAGCCTGGGATTCGGTATGCTATTGTAGAATTGTAATGCCCCTTTCAAATAAGCGAAATTCGTTTTCGTAAACATTTGGCAGGAAACAAGACAACATTTGGATTCAAAGCGACTCGGTTAACAATAAAGTGGTTTTGTCCTAAATCATCTAATAGCAACTGCCAACTATCTTGTTATCCTAGTCAAGTTTGCAACGTAGACGAGTCAATCTCCTGCGTGTTGTTATTGTCTCTTATCCGCTTCTCATATTGTTGTTCTTCTTCACATGTTGCTTTATCCTTGGGTTTCTTGCGTTCTACTTCAAGCTCTAACTTTAATTGCTGGATTTGCTTTTCCTTCTGGAATTAAAAAGGTGAAAAATTGGAATCGATTAACAGCTGGCATTTGCAGTGTTGCCAGCGAACGTTTTTAATCGTGGAGAATTAAGTACGAATTCAGAAACAGTTGTTACAAGGAGACTTTTTGGACATGGTCTGCTTCCTGACAGTTTTGGGCAGCATGACTTTCACGGCATCTATGAG
>JAPEIX020417435.1:0-13789 GCA_026122405.2 Zoanthus sansibaricus
CAGGACCTTGGTAAATAGTCCAGGTAATCGAAAGTCCGGATTATAATTGAAATAATGAATATTAATCAGGGCTCGAAATTAAGAGAACTTTATGGTCGCATTTTTGTGATGGTTGTAAAATGTTAGTTGCAAAATTAAAAACAGTTAAACGCAAAATTGCGACCACTGTTGAAGTTTTAGTTGCAAAAGGAAATATTTAGTCGCAAATGCGACCGTATCGGTTGCAATTTCAAGCCCTGTTAATGAGAAATAAATGTAAATAAAAGATACATAAACATGTGAACAGCAAAGAAACATTTCAATCATGAAATTTACAGTCTATGAATTTACAAAATATTCACTTTTTGTTCAGATATTCATAACACTAAAATGTTCAAGCGTGTTTGCTTCAAAAACTTCTCGTCGCATTTCTGAACAATACGCTATTTCGACAGTCTTTTAAAATGATTTAATCGGCCTATTTGCAAGAAGTTAGAATCGACAGTAACTAAAAATTTTCATTAGTTTGTTTCCTTGAGAAGCCATTTCAACTTAACGCGCTTTATCTTTGATCACTTGCTACCTAAAATGTCATGTCAATGAACAGATTGTTACGTAAATAATTATTGACAAATAAAATCCAAGACCATTGTATGTTTGTTACGAAGTCTGTTGATAAGAACGAAAAGTCAAACTCAAGTGAAATAACAAAATTTAGAACGAACTTGACCCAAGGATTATTTCTATTATTGTATACTCACCTCGTCAAAATCCACCAGTATCTCGTTAAGAAGCCTCAAGCATTCAATACCTTCGCCATTGGCATCCAACTCAGTGTAGAAGTCAGAAAAGTTACAGATATTTGAAAACATAACAGCCACCACGTTGCACGATTGGTAGAACAGCTCCTGTTAAGAAAAATTAAAAAGGGTTAAAAACATTCGCAATAAGGGGTTCTTATAAAATCATTTAAAAGAAAGCTGCTATATACTGGTTTACTTCTTACTTTATTTGTTTATATTATTAGTGTCTTATGCATTTCATGCATACAGACCCATAAGGCAGAGGCAATCTTGACTGTCGGTCAGTTTGTCACTTTGAGGACGAAAGGACACGTGACAGGTGTGCGAGAGTATAAATAGTTTGGCATCTAGCCTGGGTACTAGTAATTGTGAGTCATTGTTTTCAAGTGTCGGCCATTGCTTCAAGCGTGTTGCCATCTTTGTGTATTATCTGTAGTCGTTTTCTCTGTTTTAGGAAAATTTTTAACGGCTTTCCGTCGCAAATTAGTTGTAATTAGGTAAGTTATAGTTGTTTCAAAATTACTCCGTCGTGCTGTTTATAATTGGTTTTCTTTCTTTCATTTCCAAAACTTTAAACTACACTTTCCTGCCTTGATTGTGTCGCTGAGTGAAGTTTACTTGCCGATATCGATACGCATGGTAAAGTGACACCGCAGTACCAAATTCTAACGGGCCCAATCGAGTTGAACTAACCATAAGACCAGAGCGGACCTATTCTACGGTTGACAAATATGTTTAATAACTATTTATGGTTGACAAATATGGTTGAAAACTATTTTATGGTTAACAAATTCAGGATAGTCAATTAAACTGTCAAAAAAATTGTCACTGCAGTCAGCACTTTTGTATTATAACACTAAAACATCTCATGAATCATTCCCATTATCTAAAAAACGAACTTAGTTACTTTCTCCCAGATCTCAATCCCTAGATAAACGAGCTTGATTGATGGGCTTTAAACGCTAGCTCTCACAGTTCTTGAGATTTTGATAAGAGTTGAATGTAAACTTTACCTCATTATACAGTTGATTTGCAAAGGACGTGCTAACACGTATCTTAATGAAATGAAATTATCGCAAGATCTAGCATTTTCAAATCAACGATCAAAAAGCATTATGATTACATCTTCCAGTTGTCGTCACTGACAGTATCAATTCAGGTAAACTCCTAATCCTTGAATACAATTGATTCAAGCCCTAAAAAAATTGCTAGTAGAATTTGATCACATTAGGAGTTTCCACTGAAGCTACTTTAAAGAACTTACATTATTTTTCTTGTTTCTTTGAAGGAGAAAGTGCCTCGCCACGTGATCTGGAAGGATATTGTAAAGTAACTTCTTGTTATACTCTCTGAGTTGCTCCATCTCGCCTTTCTCTTCAGTTGCCTGGAACAAGAACCACAGATTGGTAGATCAGATGATCGAGTTGCACTGGGCATTTAAGGCATGCTTGTGAAAAATGCCCAAGTACCAACAAGACCGTATTCATACCTTAAATCTTCTTCAGTTTGGTTTACGAAGAAAAAAAATAGAAGTTATTATATTTAGGCCTTCCAGGACTCGTAAGATTGAATATGTGCATAACAAGCAACTTTTTGGAATACTAAGTACAGCGTACTCCTGAGTATCATTCAAAAAGACAAAAAAAAGGATTTAAATAACCAAAATAAAACAAGTTGAGGTAGTATCTTCATATATGACCCGGGGATATGAGCATGAGTTAGCGAGATGAAACATAAAGCATTATTTAATAGAACAAACACCTGGATCATCCTTAGACAAGATAATTATTTCTGAACCAGTTGCACAATTTGATGCTGATATACTAAAACAGTAACTTGATCTTAAATAGTCTTCGTCTCATTTTAGTTTAAAAAATTCGATATTCCACCTGTATGAGAGAAACAGCGCAGTTACAGTATATAAAGTATAGTGTAAATGTAAACTCACTTGTAGCTTCCAAAGATAATCAAGTCTTGATATTTGTTCATGCTGAAAAATGAATTGGTGCAACCGTTTTTAACAAGTCAGTAAAAGCAATGTAAAGACCCAGAGCAAGAAAGAAGGACAAAACATCTCAGATTTAAACTGATATGTTTGAATCAGACAATTCCTCCTTCTTGACTTCCTTGTCTTTTTAGTATTGGACGAAATGGATCAAAAAATATGTAACATCACATCAACAACAACAAGCCTTTTTTAGCAATCCCAAAGAGCGTCATCTGGAATTACAGATAAAAAGTAACAAAATAAATGAAAAGATGCGGGAAGCCCTAGAATAACATCGCTTGACTTACAAGAATAACATCGCTAGATTTACAAGAATGAACATGTCGAAAGTTGAATTTCTAAAGTGTCAAACACTGATTTAAAAAACCGCTCAACTTCCAGTAACAACTATTAGCTGTAAGTTCTACAGAAATTGAAATGTATTAAGCTTTAAATTATTTCTAAAGTTACAACGAAAGTACTACTACCGTCACAATAAAAAACTTGCAGAGACACGTGTACACACTGCTTGCTGACTAGTTTAGTCCTGTTGATGGTTATTTCTAGCTACCAAATTAAGTTTTGTCTCGCTGTAATTACATTTATATATTCCCATTGTAACCTGTTTATACCAAATAAATAATTGTCATTGATAAGCCTGACTCAGCTTTTGTAGTTGTATAGCTAATAAATATGGCACTTGTTTTAGTTGTGTTCAAATAAGGTTATACAACTTTGCTACTGTCTTATGGCATGATAGGAGTGCGTCCGTTAATGTGTCAATGAACTTCATTTTTTCCACAGGCAACTCAGAGTAGGCTGTGTACATCGTCTTGTTACATATAGCTAAATCCTTAACGAGCCAAATGGCCCGTGGAGCCGCCACGTGTTAAGCGGATGAGTCTTTGACTCCCCCTGTATGGGGCATTAATCCATCGCAGGTTAGCTCCCAGCAGATGCTGGTACTCATTTACCTACCTTGGAAGGATGGAAAGCCGAGTTAGCTTAGGCGGAAAAGAAGGTCACACAAATATTCGAATCTCGACAAACTGCCGGGATCGAACTAGGGACCTTGTGGTTGGAAGCAGAGATCTTACCAACTGCGCCAACCACATCCGCCCAGCAGGATGTCTAAGACTTGCTCATTTGCACTATTATACCAAAATTTATATAATATGCTGTAAAATGAATCGATTCATTTTAACACGACTATATAATGTGGAAATGGATAAATAAAACAATTGTCTCAATTAGAATTCAATTAGAGACCTAATGATCTGTCAGGTGCTTCTTTCGAGAATGATTTAAATAAATTCTGCATTTTATAATGAATGTTCCATGTAGAAAATCATTGTAAAGACGAGCTTTTGAAATGACAAAATAAAAGTTAAAAATATGTGTGCAGTAAGTACCATAGTGGCCGGGTATCTCAAGTCGCTCCAAGTTATAGAAAATACTTTTTGTTAACGTAAACAGTGCTTAAACAGAAAAACCAATTAAACATCATTACATTTATCATAAAACAAGTAAAATCGAATACATCCCATCAGAACAGAAAACTGGTATTGCAAAAAAAATTTGAAACATCACGAGCGAAGACCGATGAAAGGTGATATATGATAACGATTTCGAAAGAAAGGTACAAAAATTATGCAATAAAATGACGGCTTAAAACTTACCATGAACGAGCTTTGCTATATCTGATGGTTGAAACATCTTTATATTTTTTCAAGGCCGATAGTTTCTAACAGAATGGAAAAAGAGCAAAATAATTTTTCCATGACGCCGCCATATTGTTTTGAGTTCGCGCGCATAAATGTTTAGATCATTATACGCATGCGCTAAACGGGCCTGGTTACGTAATTGCGGGCTCAAGTTTATCGAGTTTCGCTCATCTCCGGTCTCCCGCCGCGCGACTAAAATTGCCTTGGTGACGTCAGATCAGATACTTCAGGAAATAAACGATAAATCCACTAGGTTTAATATCTACCACGCTATCTTTTTACTCTAACTATTATCACAAAAATAAAGCTTGATTATGCACTCGGATATGATTATATTGAGACTTAATTTTCAGAAACAACGCGTTGGTCTGATAGGAATATATTGGCCATCTTCTTCTTAATTTTTCTGTTCAGTTTAATTTTATAATATTGCGGTAAGTAACAAAAAGCGGACATTGAGAAACCATTATCCTTTTGTTCATTATATATTATTTTAAAAAAATATTGACTCAAACGGGATATTTACGCAAGGCAATGAAATGTTGTTACTGATGTGGTCCCATATGGTACTGTGGGCCAGAAGCAACAATGCATACAACAAATGAAATCAACCTAAACAAAAAAATAATAAATAATAAATAAATAAATAATAATAGTAATAAAAAATACTTTATTTAACGTCAGTTGGGAAGGAAGTGCTTGTCCATTTTTCCTATCCTGAGGCTAATGTTTAATCGCTCGAGGGCTCAGATCTTGGAGTGCAAGTCGAATTTGCAGAGGGAGGAAAACCGTCGAAGTCAAATTGAGATCGACAAATCTCAGCCCACGCGCGGACTCGAGTGGTAGGCGCGACTGATGACTACTTCGCCAACGTAACTCCATCAAAACAAACAGTTGAATGGTATATCGCTACAAACTTAATGATAGTAGCAGCAAACTTAAATCATTTATCGCCGCAAACTTAAATCGGGTCTCGCCGCAAACTTAATCATTTTACTGCAAACTTAAATCTTATATCTTCGCAAGCTTAATTATTTTGTAGCAAACTTAAACCAAACATCGCCATAAAACACGTGCGCACATGCGCAGACTGGACGAGTTCTATAATTTCAGATTTCAAAATGGCAGACGAAGGCAAAAGTGATGAAAAGAGATTTATAGAGTTTTATTTTAACAGCTGATATAAAAAGAAGCATATTGTGCTAATGCTAAATAAACATTACGGCAAAAAGTGAACCTGCAAAAACACTACAGCAGAGATGAAATAAAAAATAAATAAATAAATACTTAATGACAACTCCCCAAAGGGGCTTTTCAGTATCATGTTAAAATCCGCCGCTCTCCCACTTAAGAATCCCAACTGGTAGGAGGCAAACCAGTTGGCTATTTACAAAGCGTGGTGAATTTGCCCCTGGGTTCACCGAGGACAAATTCATTCAGTAGTCGGAGTCGGGGATTTGAACCCGGGTCTTCCGCATTCAAATCCCCAACTGTGACCACCGAGCCACGCTGCCTCCAAAAAGATTATGTTCTTTCACAGCGCGAAAGTTTTAAATATAATTTATCACAATTACATCACAAAAACAAATTCATAAACTTTATTTTCACATGGAATAAAGTAAATTAAATATACAGTCCAATACGGTCGGGAATTCAGACGCGGGTAGGGATGATAAAGTATCCTTTTTTATGAGCCTTAAGGGCTGGGCGATGGAGGAAACCACTGACGATCGAATAAAAAAGATAAATAAAATCTATTGTCTCACAGAATGATGACCCATAAATCTTTAAACTTGTCACTGTCACATGCGATTCTGTTTCGATTCCTACTATAAGTGTGTACTTTTTTACTTTCCTTGGTAAAATTTCTGTATTGGGGCGTACTATTGTTTTATCATACAAAATAACCCTTAACCAGACCCTAAGTTCTAAAGTAATATAGGAAATAAAACTGTATGCATAAATAAGTACGCCCCAGTACGGAAATTTTTCCTTTCCATTGCAGAAACGAACATTGCATCAGAACATTTGTATTCGATTCAGTAGGAGTAACAGGACTTGGTTCGGTTTGAGATGAAACCAGCTTTGCGACCTGTAAGAGCAATAAAAGAGAACGTAAAACTCGAAATTGTGACTAAAGAAATATATGAAATAATTCCATACCTCTTCTTTTACACTCTCTTGCAGATTATCTTCCGTTTCCAACATCCCTTCAAATGGCTTGATGTAAAACCCTGAAGGCCACGATAGAGCGGATGCGCGCAGAAAGGCCAGGCGACCAGAAAGCTGACTGAGCAATATAGTACAAGACGAAAAGGAAACCTAGACTCGGTCCTCCTACTTTTAGCCCAAGTAAATATATATAACAACTCACGCAGCTTCACTTCCTTGTTTCAGCTAGTTTCAGCATACAAGATATTTTAACTTTGGAAACGTGACCTCAGTAAAGACGGTTACGTCATTGCAGAAAATCAATATATGGCGTCGGTGCGAGGTGACCGTCTTTTCTGAGGTCACGTTTTCCAATATTAAAAATTATATATATGTTTGCTGAAACTAGCTGAGACAAGGAAGTGAAACTTACTGAGTTGTTTACCGCCACCTGGTTACATTCTATCGTGCGGGAGGCTCGGGTTCGATTCCTGGCCGGACAAGCACTTAGGTTCTTAAAATAATTGAGGAGAAAGTGCTGCCTTTGCTCTAACATCTGCAAACGGTTAGACTTTAAATTTCACTTCTTCCTCTACTCGTCCATCTGCGGGTGCACGTGATTTACACTAAGTTTGCGGCGATATGGAGTTTAAGTTTGCAGTAAAATGATTAAGTTTGCCGCGAAACCCGATTTAAGTTTGCGGCGATAAATGATTTAAGTTTTCTGCGACCGTCATGATCATTAATTTTGTAGCAAAGAATAAAATTTGTAGCAAAATTACTTTTAGTTTGCAGTGTTTTATTTTGTTTACGGTGATTTCATTTATTGTATGCGCTGTCGCTTCTCGGTTTTCCACTGTACCATAATATTTTAATGATGGGGGTTCCAAAAACGTTCATTATATCTTACACCCAAAAATATCCCTTCTTCAGAAATTGTCCTATTTTTATAGCATACTCAAAAAATTCCTCAAAGTTTTTGTTTCCGCTCTTTTTATTGTTAATGTTCTTAAAAACTTCCTTTCTCGCCCGGCAACGTCATACACTCCCTTCTTGAGAGAGGACCTCGATTTCAAGATGATTAAAGGGGAAATGAACGCTGAAATTAAACTATTTTTAAGTTTTTAATTGAATCTATTTGTGTAGCAGATTAACTCTGCCAAGCTTTTTTTTCCAATTAGTCGAATAACAGAAATAAGAAGAAAGCTCTCAAGAAAAGGTTTGATACCGTGGTCGCAAATGAGCTTGCCAGCGGTGTGGTATGACGTAGGTTACGATATTCAGAGTATAAATATGGCAGTTCGCTTTGAAATTTCGATATTTTTTGGGCAATCTAGGTATTGCGAATTTTTTTTCTTTAATACCAGCCAAATGCCGTACAGTAACTATGATTTTTCCTCGTTTTAATCATCGTACTATCGTATAACCTACGTCATAAACAACCTCTGACATCTCATATTGAGCCGCTGATCAAATTGTGTCTATTCGTTGCAAAACATCGAATTTTTCTGAACTGCTCAACTAACAGCTTAAAAGAACCTCATATAATTGTTCTACTATGCCTAAATTTTCAAACAATGAAAAGGCAATTTTAGGGTTCAGTTTTCCTTTAATGAAGTTTCCGTACCTTGATAGTAACATCTTATAGAATCCAGCGTGTGGTATTTACATGTTCAGTTCTCTGTGCCTCTATATATATGATCATGGACAATGGAAACCAAGGTAACGTTTGGTAAAATTCGAGACGCAGTCGAACATTTTCACCCGCTCGACAATTCTCACAAACTTTGTCTCTGTTTTCACCAGGATATGAAGACACGGACTGAACATATGCTTTATTTCTAGTAGTAATCAAAGATTAGGGAGTGGCTATCAAGCGTGGTTCGAGCGTGGCTCATGATCAGGTAGGACTTTGGACTTTCGTGTCAGGAACGGACCCAGTTCTAAGCATAGCTGTTTTGACCTTTTTTATTTTAATTATTTTTTCTATTTTCTAACTTAAAATTGCCTGTAATGCATTTTTTCTGTTTTTGTAATATAATCTTTTATTAAAATAGGAGCATGCTGAAAATTGAAAATATGAGCTTTTAGAATCGCTAAAAATGCATTTAAAATCAGTGATAATCGTAAAGAATGGTTGTGAGTTTATATATAGATTGAAGTGCTTTAGAAATATCAGAAGCGCAACTTTTTCATATGTTGAATTTGTAAAGTGAGATTACAGTTTGAGTCAAAAGTAGTGTTCATCGTTCTTATTAAGCAGCGATACGCTATCAGCAGCCGAATATTTCAGTTTAAAGCTACAACAGTAACAAGTAACAATAAAATCAAAACCAGTTTGTTAAATCCCACAAATTACGGTAAAGAGATCTTGCACTGTGAAAGTACTAATGTTCCATTTCCTGTTATCGTATTTCTTGTTACATACTCGCTTGCCACATCTACAAGTCGTATACGTTATATTATCGGTACAGGTCCTGTGAGTGTTTAGAAAGGCCACGAGAGATGGAAGAGCTTTTGCGACCATCTTTGCTTTAAGACAAACAAAACTATTGAGTCTTTTTAAAAAAAACTCTCTCTGCAGCAACGGCTTTCCATATTAGCTCAATAGAGCTACTCTGATAATTCGAGTTGAAATAAAGTATATGTATGTATGTATGTATTACAATTAAAGAGTAGATATTCATTTCTTTTCTCAATTTCTCTAAGAGCATATTTGTTGACTTTTCCAGATCACGCAACTGCGAAGAAATTAATGAATGCGTCAGTTTGGCAAAGGGGACTGTGATCACGTTTGCCAGAATACTGCGGGCTCGTTACTCTGCTCGTGCCAGCTTTTATTTTGATAAATAATAAAGACTTTTTAAAGGCAAATGTGGCAAAATTATTAATGGGGAGCAAATGCCCCCCGGCCCTCGGCTCCCAAAATCCCCCAACTCTGCGGTCCATGACACTTGTAGACCAATCGGAACGCACGTACTATCGAAATTATGGGCTATCGATATGCCCAGGATTTGCAAAATAAGGGTGACTTTACCAAAAAATTAAAGCAAGCGCCTATCCTCAAAATTAGAACAACAAGACTATAAGAAGATACTTGAAAATGTCATTCGTATATTAAGTATGGATCGAAAAATAGGGTATGAAATATAAAGTATGGAAGATTGTTTTTCACGCGTGAACTTGTTGTTATTTATAGTATGGTGCATGCCGCGAATTACTGGGATTTAATTACCAATCATAACGTTGCTTTCACATTTTAACTCTTAAGTTATTTCGGGCAGCCAGCGCCCCTATCATTGTCTGTACTATCCATTATAATTATAAATTTTTATTTCTTGTATGTTCTGGGGTGAAATAAAGTGTTGTTATAATAGAGACTCAGTTTTTTGGATAACTAACTTTTCACTGTGTTTATACAAATGTATAATACAAGTATATACTAAAAAAAACTAAGTGTTTTATCAGATATTATAGCAACTCTATGCACTCTTTAATTGGTTAAAACTTATGTTTTATCAGAGTTTATAATATAGATAGCACCCTGCACTCGCTCTGATTGGTCAAAAATCCATATTTTATCAGAATATAAAACATGCATGTGTGCACGTAAAATCTATATCATAAAGCAAATAAAGAAGCCTAAGCCGTGTATTACACAATGATAAAACACGATGGGTATTTGAGAACACTCGAGAAATGTAGAAAACACTCGCCGCTTTATTTGCTAATTATTCATAGCGCTATGAAGCACGAAAATGACTTGAACAATACATGGTTTGGCTCTGTCTCCAAGTTGTGCGCGAAGTTATACAGTTTCATGAAAGAAATTTAAGTGTACATATTATTTCTTTGTTAAGAAAAAAAAATAACAATTTTATGAAAAAGAAATAATACATGTTATACGTGCCTTCACGGCCTGGTGAAAATCTGGCACTGATCTGCTCTCCAATTCTCCCAAACGTTCGCCTCGGTTTTCACCAAGCTATGAAGGCACGAAGGACATGTTTTCTTTCTTAAATAAAACATAGAAAAACATTGCTTTATCGTTTTTTCGGCGTGTAGAATCTATAGTACAAAACAAATGAAAAAGCCTAAGGCTAAGCCTTGTATTAGACTATGAGAAAACACCAAAAGCATTTGAGAACACTCGAGAAATGTAGAAAACACTCGTCGGCGGTTTTCTTCGTGTTCTGAAATGACCGTCATGAATGTTTTATCATAGTCTAATACACAGCTTAGGCTTCTTTATTTATTAATTAAAGTTAGTGAACACAATTGATGTAACTTTCTAGGGGCAATTTAGTTTTGTTTGGAAGATTGCTCGAATATCAAGCAATATTTCATCGTCACCAAACATATTATTTTTCAAAAAATGAAAAGGCCGCGATGAACTTCAAGATTTCAAAATAGCCTGTTGTGCGCCTAAAGCAATAATCGATTCAATTGGTTGAAATGATAAAGCAACAGCGGAAGTTACATAGTTCTAGCTAGTAACCGAATCTTCTTTTCTAATTTACGAGCATTGACGAGCACAACAAAACTAAACATGTGCAAGATATTTTCAAAAGTCTCATTTTGAACAACTTTGTTTTAAAATTAATGGCTGTTCAAAAGCCTTTCTATTTCACATAAATTATAGCATTTATCCTGAATATGACAAAGAAATTCAGCCGGGAGACTTCATTTGTCTCCATTTTTTGAACTTGAAATTAAAACATTAATTGAGAGCAATGAAATGAGTTTCCCCAGGGTCTGTTCATGGCTTAATTGTCTCTTTAAAACTCAAATGTAATTCTAGAACGATAGATCGGAAAACAGCCTGTAGAAATAGCTCATCAGATCAAATGTTATTCTAAAAAATGAGTTCTGTTGTAGCTACAACAAATTAATAACAAATTAAACGACTAACGGAGGTCAGTTTTGTTGCAAGGCAGTTCCTCAGTTGATGAAAACAAACTTTATTTGGTTCTTATTATTTTGTCGTAACAAATGGAGATATTCCGGCGAACTTTAAAATGGTTCTAAAAAATACAATGCAGATTTAGTGTATGAGTTGATCTTTCCCTATATTTTAGACTTTTCTAATTCTTCTACAACATCCACCTTCTCTTTGATGATTCAAGTGAGAATAATCATCAATTCAAATTAAGTTGACCGGGTAAGGCAAAAATATAGATCTTTATCAACTGATATACAGGTTCACGGTCTGCAGTATCGATCTATAATAAAAATAATGCCTCATGCGGAATTTTACCGTTTTCCTGATAGTTTGTGCATAGAGATTGCCGAAAAATAAAATTTTGCTGTTGCTTGTGCTGTTTTTTTTTCTCTCTTTGTAGAATAATCGAGGCGGTTATTTTGGAAAATTAATCATAAAAGCTTTATAAGATCTTCCCCGCTTCCCACTGACTGTTAGCCGGGGCAATAAACTCCATCAAAACATGCATGGCATATAAGTACATACACTAGGCTACGTCGGAGCTATTTCCTCTCGCTGAAACTAATAGCAAAGGAAGCAAACGTAATCTCGCATGTATTTTGTTTTCATTCAGTGGTCATTACAAAGTTTAAGAATTACGAGCCGGCTACCTATATTAAAAAACTGAACAACGGAAGTCATAAAAGAAAACATAAAAAACAATTTACAGCTATACATGCAGAGATATTAGGCTTTGGCATTTTTGCTTTCTTCGAGCATATTATCATTTTTTCTTCTTCCTCTTTTATTTCATCTCTCTTCTTTCTTTTCTTTTCTCTCCTTCCTCTTTTAATTCTTCTTATTTTTTTCTTAAAATTGCTATTTCTTCTTCTTCCTCTACTTCTGTCTTCTTCTTCTTCTAAAAAATGATGTTTAAAAGTTTTTAAAAACTTGAGCTCCAAGTTGTTCTCGGAGAACAAAGTCATTTCAATCTAATGATGAAAGACAAAATCAAGAATTCAGTTCAAAGAATAATATATTGAAGCGACTGTGTAAAAATAAGTGTATTTAATCTCAGCATGCAGACATTTTATTGTAAATTGATAAAGAACAACAATCATTTTATCCTTAAAATCACTTTTAGCCGATCTTAGCTGGTTATCGCCGGCACTGATTAACTGAGTGAGACTTTTTTGTTATCAGTATTCACAGATTTCTCCAAAGCCGAATAATATATATAATAATGGAAATAAAATTCTTGAGCATCAGCTAACATTCTATATTAATTATGACCCTGGTCAAATTTGATGCTATTATATAAAAAAAGAGAAGCAAAACAGAAAAGCAAAATTAATGCTAGAATTGTTGAACATTAACGGCCACTCGGAGCATATAAGGTAGTAAAATATTGAACCCATTGACAAAAAGGTGATGGCTATGCAGGAAGTTTCGCCTCTGTTTTTCGGTTTTATTGGCGTTTTTCGAATTGACTAATGATGCCAATGAAGTGGAAGCATAAAAACGTTTAATCTTTCGAATCCATTCAGTGCATTTCAGTTCAATAAACAGTTTGATTGTGTGTTCCGCCAGCACTAAATAGAGCAGTTGGAGGTCTTGACTGACAAATTAAACGCCGGGCGAATAGATGAATCGAAGGAAACGCTCATAGTTGCTGCGGCATTTCAAAAAGAAGGCAGCAACAGCGAAGTGCTGCAAATTTTTTAAAAAATACAAAGTACAACGCAAAGCTAGATAAAGTTACACCCATGCAGCAGTTTTTCCAAACTTTCGCTTTGATAAACCTCTTTGCATGTTACAATCGCATTTACTTAGTAATTAGTTTTTACTTTTCTTATATTTAAAAACATCTCGAGTTCAATCCACTATGATATCAAATTGGTTCAAACTGAGAGCAAATTGAAACGAACAGAGTAAAACAAAAATGACAAGATTTTATCACTGAAAACCTTTAGCTCATGATACAAATTGTACGAACCTTTGGCAGTAACAGTAATTAAATGCAGAACTGGTACGTAGTAATAGTGGCAGCAGCAACAGCAGAAGCTTCTAAAATTAATAATAATAGCAATAAGAGTAATATTAAAAGTAGTAATAGTATTAATAGTAGTTATAAAAGTATTGATAGTAATAGTAGTAGTGGTAGTAGTAGTAGTAATAGTAGTAGTAGTAGTAGTAGTAATAGTAGTAGTAGTAGTAGTAGTAG
>JAPEIX020417986.1:0-13787 GCA_026122405.2 Zoanthus sansibaricus
TGAAGATGGTCAATGGATGATAATAATGGAGATGGTCAATGGATGATAATGAAGATGGTCAATGGATGATAATAATGGAGATGGTCAATGGATGATAATGAAGATGGTCAATGGATGATAATAATGAAGATGGTCAATGGATGATAATAATGGAGATGGTCAATGGATGATAATAAGAGCTATTGGTTATTATAAACCTACTAATCGGTCAAAAATGGATGTACAAATTAGATTATTGATGAAGTCTTCTAATCAGTTACAGCAAAACGGGGCTCATTACTATTTTGATCCGCCATCTTTTCTCTACTAGTAGGCAATCACAAATAGACCTCTAGTACATTAGCCAATCAGAATGCAGGATGCATGTTAGACCGTTAGTAGGTTTATACTTAAGTACATGATCTAGACCGAGTGAATGAAGCAAAACATTATAATAGCAAATTTAAAAGCAAGACTCTTCATGCCAGCCCCTTCCTTATCATGTATTTTTAGAATTGACCGTCACTTGGAGTTATGAGGTCCAACACTTTTTCGGTCCTAACTATGACTTGCGTATTGTGAAATCCAAGTTTCTTGAATCTTCTTTGATAGAATCCAAAAAATTCAGAAAGCATTCAAACATTTTTTGGAGCAGCAGTAGGGAAAAATAATAGTCTAAATTTGCAAAAACAACATTTTAAAGTTAGTAGACTGCACGCTTTTACGAAACCAGTAAATTTTGTCGAAGGTCATTGTTCTTAATTTTTTGGCTGCTCCAGCCTCAATTTGTTCTCAATTTTGTTTTTTACTTCTGCAAGCGGTTTGAAATGAAAAATCAAAACAAAAAGACAAGGCATTGAAAAACAATGCTGATTGTTTGTATTTTAATGAGATCTCGATCTGTTATTCAAAAATTACTGTCCATTGTGCACAGACTGCAGATAGAGAGAACAATCTTTTGTTGCCCAACAATTTTACAAAATGATAATATATGGAAGTATGCAACTCGGTTATAAAGTTAGAAAGAAATTGTTTCACGAGTCACTGACGGGAATCGAACCCGTGACTCAGTGAACCAGTGACTCACTTTCTTTCTAACTTTATAACCGAGTTGCATACTTCCATATATTATCATTTGAGTAATCTAAACATTAGTTTTGTAAGAGATACTTGCATCACATCGATTTACAACTCCTCTTTCTTGCAAGCGCGCCCAAATGCTCTGAAGTCTTCCAGGATGCTCTGGATGACTGGTCACATTTCCGCATGTGCACTGATGCTTAAGCATTAACGTATCGTACACGAGGCCAGTTGAGAATCCCGAGCTGGACTTGGGTCCACCTGTGATAAACAAACACAAGTAGCCCAATCAATCACTCAATTTCAATTTTTATCCGAACTTATCCTCATAGAAGGGAATGGCCGGATTTACCCCACTCTGGCGGCAATCTCTCCTACTCCCACTCTCCATCTCGTTCGATTCATTGCATCCTCCTTCCTCAAACCAACACCCTTGCTCACCTTCTCCACTAGCATTTTCCACGTCTTCCTCAGTCGTCCTCACTTCCTCTTTCCTTTCACTTCAAACTCCAACGCTTTTCTCAAAACATGCCCAACATCCCTCCTTAACACATGCCCGTACCATCTCACTCCATTCGCCAAATGAAACTTTCCTTCAATCCCAACATTTCCATTAGGTCCTCTGCCCCTCTTTTTCTCCATATTTTTGCTCCACATTGTGTGTTTCTTAAGGCTTGGGAAGTGGGGTACTTTAAGTGGGAAAGCAGGTACACCTGGAGTGGGTACGAGGTCATCAAGCGCCGAATGCTCAAGTATCTAGAGGGGTCTGGGACATCCCAAGAATGACTTTGAACTTTTGAGTTGGGGAAAGCCAGTACAGCCATTGGGGAATGTCAGTACAAATTACCGGTGTACCGACCTTAAGAAACACACTGACACATTGCTCTCACCATCGCTCTCTCAGTCCTTTTCAAAATTTCCATCTCATTTTCCCTCAAAAACCATATCTCACTCCCATATAACATCGCCGATCTTAAACAACTCCGATAAACCATTCCTTTCATCTTAAGCAAGAACCTTCTTGAGTTCAGCAACTCTCAAATAAAGTTAAAAATATTATTCACCGTGGTAATCAATAAACAATAAACATATTTATCCGTTTGTCTCACGATTCTTGTCGTTGAAAAGACTGCAATGTTTAGACTGCAAGCTCCAAGTATTCATCATGTGATGAGGTAGACTGTGATAAGCGCTAGTTAGCCATTTTCTCGTTCAGTGATCAGTGCATGCGACTCTCACCACCTGCAGTCAGTAAAACGTGGGGTTGTCAAATGTCTGTACGAGAGAGCTCACCTCACTGTAACTCAAACTCCTTCGTACTCCGACGAAGGACTATATAACGCCTGAAACGTCATTACGTTTTCTCTTTTTTTATACGGTGTAAAATTTACATTTTTATCACTAAATTGTTTCTTTAGAAACACAGACGCAGTTCACACTAGTTTACTGCTATCTAATACAATACTACCTAATTGCAAAACACTTGTAAATTAAAGGTTAGACAACAGTCTTGTAAGCAGGTTGTAACTTAATTGCGTTCTCTAGAACCCATCCTAATCTGGTTTTGCAACTTACCGACGATTGGGGATGAATGTGCCCTTGACAAAGGTCGGTGACCAATAAGAGCACCAGGAGAAGACGATCCAGCCAATGAAGCTGCTGCTAGTTCTGCTTGTCGGATTTGTAGTAACTGCTGGTGTTGGAGTGAATGAGGTGCTTGTACCATCTGATCCTGCTGTTTCAGTTGCTGAATCAACCGAAGTTCTTGAATTTCTCTTTCTTTGAGACTTTGAGTTATTGGAGGAGAAGGGGTTTCCTCTTCTCGTTCTAGCTGTCTTTGTCGTCCCCTTTCTCTTTCCCACTCAAGTTCTCTTTCTCTTTCTCTCTCTTTTTCTCTTAATCTTTCCCATTCTCTTTCTCTCTCTATCTCTCGTTCACGCTCTCTTTCTTGCTCCTCTCTCTCTCTTGCCTGCTGCAATAACTGTTGCTGCTGCAAGTGCATAAAGTACTCCTTTAAATTTTGCTGCTGCTCTTTTTGTTGCATTTGTTGTTGTATATGTTCCTTCAGCACAGCTGTTGCTGAATGAGACTCTTTTGGCATCTGTTTTTGCTGAATCTGCTGCAACTTTTGTTTGCTAAGTTGATGAAATAAAAGTTCTTGCTGCAACTGTTGAATATACTGTAACTGTTGTTTTTGCTGCTCCTGCTGCTGAAGGAACATCAAGTGCTGTTGTTGCAACAGTTGTTGATTCTGTTTTTGTTTTAAATGCTGAAGTTGGACATTATTTGAAATTGAAACTGATGGTGCTGACAGGGTCTGTCTTAAAGGACGGTGTGGCTTTAACTGCTCGACATTAGTAGCCTGAACTGAGGCTTGCGAAGAGCCTGCAACTAAGGCCGAACCTCTGGGAAGGCTGTTACTCTGGCGGGACGTTGCATTTAAAGTGGGAGGGCTTGTACTTGTTCGTGATATGACCGAGTTCATCTTTATATGTGAAGGAAATCCCCTGTTTTGCATCTGAGCTTCAGCCTGTGCGAGAGCTAAAGCTTTTAGTTGTGCCTGACGTTGGGCAACAGCTGATAAATTGTTCTCGTCTTCTTCTTCGATACCATCCGACAATGCCTGATTTAAGTACTTATTTCTAAGTTCCATTTGTGCATTTTTATTTGGTATTCCACAAAGTCCTTGAGATGATGCAACTGACTGATGATTAGCAACTGGACTTGTGAAGAAAAAGCGACTATGGTATGGATGTTCTCCACCAGTGTGCATTCGCGGGATAGCTTGGAGGTTTGGAAGACTATGACCAAGTCCGGAACCTGGGCCTGGGCACCCTCCAACTGGGGATGAATTCTGTGAAGCATCAAAGCTAGTTAAAAGCTAAGGAACTCTTATTGCAGGGAAATGTTAAGTAAAATGGTACTTTACATAAAGCAAAGGTGTATGTAGGATGCTTCTAAAAACGTTCATAAAAAAGTTTGGTTAGTATGTACATTTTTGGTCAACAAGTGTGTCTTCATAACGCTATGAACTTACAAGAAGTAAAAGTTCCAAATGGCTAAAAAAAAAATTTAATAATAATTTCTTCTCCTAGCTCTTGCCTTGAAATGGGAGCTTCCTTGTAGACCTCTAGAAGCAGAGAAGCAGGGGAATCGGGGATAGGTCCATCTTATGCATTTTTGTTTCAATATACAAAATGCACAAATGACAGGTAATTATTTAAGAACAGCATTAATTTGGTTAACACAATGGACCCGTAGGTTGGTACGTGAAAAACGATGAAACCGATGACAAGAATTTATTTACTCTAGGTTAAAACATTTTGCTTAAAGTGCAACTAACCCTTTTTCTTGTTTTTGTATCAAATTATTAATCATACAATATTAGGCACTCTTGCAAAAACGTTTTTGATTTTATTCCAATCTTCCTTTTTCGTTATTACTTTGAAATTCGAAAAGTTTCCTCCATCTTGGTTCATGGCGGCGTCCTAAAGCCGACTGGGAATAGCTGCAAATGACGTCAACGTCAAATTATGACGGTGTAATTTTAAGCAAAAAGCATTGCCTGATAACTTTTAGTTTTAGTTACTGACATAATTTGACGAGTTCATTTAGATATTCACCGTTAATTGCCTTAACGTTTTATTTTTGGTTAAATTTAGAACAAGACTGACATCATTTACGGATATTACCCATGAACCAGGATGGAGGAAACTTTTCAAAGTACTAAAAAAAGTATCATCTGACCAAGAACAAAAACGTTTTCGCAAAAGCGCTTAAGATTGTATGATAAATAGTTTAAAACAAAAACAAGAAAAAGGTTACCTTCTACGATCATTTAGCTATTTATTTTGATTTTTCTCTTCCTAGTTTCTCCTCTTACTATCTAGATACTATTCTTTTTCTAAAAACACATCTTAATTAATTCAACATCTATAGCTCTGCAGTCTATAATCAGTTTATGCTAGTTTGAACAATGTAGCTATCTAACCAGATAACTTCTAGTTACTTAGACAGCTCGTGTTCTATTTCCCAGTAATCATAGAAAATATCTTAACTATACATTACAGGAGCTGAAAACGAAGTATTAAAAAGAATATATCTCAGAGTAAAGATAGATCTGACAAAAAAACCTATCATTACTAAAATAGAAAATACAAAGTTATCTTTTGTTTTTTACAGGCTTGTTTTAAACATTTCAAACAGAATCTTAAGAATTAGGTTTTAAAACATAATATAAAGTAACCTTAACACTTCAATGTTGTTCTACAAACCTCACAATGTGGAGAGGCAGATAGTGATGGTGAGCAAGGATTTGAATCAACCGAGGGTTCATTTCCAGATGGCTCAACTGTTAATAAAGAAACAAATGAACTGATCTCTACTAAGAAAACACAACCTGGTTGTCATTATGTTTATTATTGCAAACAACTAGTTAATCTTTGTTTGTGCGATTCCTTACCATAAGAGCAAGTTACTGTTTTCAGTTAGCAGTTTTCTTCTTTTTCTATGTTAAAGAAACGAAGAAGAAAAGAAAATGCTGGCATTGGAGACCAAGGAAGCAGAGTCTTATCCTTATAAACTGGTAATTGTTATTTGTATAACTTAACTGCTTTTATCTATATGTATTATACCAACATAAACAGTAAAAAAGAAATAGCTGTCATGATAGTAACAAGAGACCATAAGCTTACCATTTATGCGAGGTTGGCTGGTCTCTAGGATACCTAGTACATGTAGATTAAAAAACCTGTCAGATATGCATAAAAGAGTTGAAACCAAAATAATAGTATTAAAAGTTTCACTTAAAGCCTTGTTCACTTTGGTATTTTATAATCTCAAACAACGCACTATAAAAACATTTTAGTGAAGGATATCAAGTCACCAAACAAATGCATAACTGCCATATTTGTTTCTTGCATACATGTATTAGATATTCCTAAAAAGAAAATAGAGAATCCTGAAGGGTTAAAATGGGTAACTGACTTGTCTGTTTTAAACTGGGAAAAGGGATTAAAAAAACAAAAAATGGGGAAAAAAAATTACAATTGAAAACTATAGTGATTCTACAAAACGTTACAGAACACATAAACAGAACTATGCTCTAAAACTATTTCAAAATCAACCCTGGACTTCCACATTACCAGGATTGGATTTAGTTTTAAAAAGTCTGGGAAATTTTGAAATAGAAAATGGATTTGGATAAACACTGGAATGGATAAAAATATGGGATCGAAGCAGTCTAATTTTAGGATTCTCACAATGATATACACATCTGACACTTCAAAACTAATCTTTAGAGAAATTGTACTGTCTACAATAATATCATAATTAACAAAACTCACTTGTGAGGCTTCTGTGAAGACGATTACCATTTGCTCTATCACGTCTCCGAGGTAAAAGGGGACTTCCAATACTTCTGTGTTCAGTAACTTTAGCTTTTAATCTGGATTTTACCTTAAGGTTAGGTTCAGATGCTGAAAATAAAAAACAGTAAGATTAACTTGAAACACGATGAATAATAAATTTATTTGTTGATTCTCATATTTTTTCAACCTATAAGTCTTGATTTTGTTCTTCAGTAGTGTAACATATTGTGGCTCCCTGGAGTGTGCCACATGTAATGCATTGGCAGCGCTTTTCTGAGTAGTCTATTTTTGATTTGCGGAAGTTCTCTGAACAGTAGTTAAGCGTGATATTATTATTCTGAAGACCTTACATCTTTTAACAAGGACCAGATTTTAAAGCACATGAGTTTAACTGGTCAGCTAAAGGAGTTTGATAGAACAAAGGAATCGTTGGAAGCGTACACTGATCGACTTGAAAGTTTCATAAATCTAATAAAATGAAAGAGGAAAACAAAGTTGCAGCCTTGTTGACAGTTATTGGTCCGGAGACCTATGGAATTTTCAGGAACATAATAAAACCAGAAAAATCGATTTCATATCGAATCTAAAATGGTCCCCAGTTTGATCCCAGCTCTACCGAGATTTGAATATTTGTGTGACTTTCTTTTCTGCCAAAGCTAACTCAACTTTTCATCCTTCCAGGATAAGTAGATGAGTACCAGTATATGCTGGGAGCTAACCTGTGATGGATTAGAGTGCCGTCCACAGGGAATTGAAGACTCTTGTCTGCTAAACATTACAAAACCAGAGATAAGCACTGGCTCCATGGGCTACCTGGGTCGTAAAGGAGTTAGCTATAACTTGGAGATTGCAGTCAATGGAATGGCAGAAAAAAGTCAATGCATGGAGCTCAACGACTCAAGACCATATGATCAACTTAACAACTCAAGCTTAGAATGTTAATCCGCTTACAAAAATGCTCAGACATCCAAGGAAACCAGTACAAGCAATTTTGGAAGGTATGATACACATTGTTATTGTTGTGAAGACATCGGGTATCATGGTAACAATTGTAAATACAAAAAAAGGTGTAATAATTGTGGGAATCAGGGCAATCTCTGCTCCTTCTAATGCAATGAATCACTGTCCTTTCTCGGAATGCTACAGCAATATGGCAAATTTTTATCAAATCTCTCAACATTTGGCAATGTATGGATTTTGGTTTCGAATTACATGGATTTTGCTGATAAGGATGGTGTGTTCTTTTTTGTAGTAGTAAACACCCACTCAGTATGACCACAGCTATTTGCAATTACATCAACCACTGCCATTGAAATGTTAACATGGATTATTTGCACCCTATGGGCTTCCAGAGGAGACAGTATCAGATAATGGCCCTCAGCTTATTTCTAAGGAAATTGAACAATTCATAAAACATGAAGTTCAGCATACATGGGATCCCTGCTGTCATCCAGCATCAAATGGGAAGCAGTACAATGTGTTCAAACACTGAAGCAAGCCTTGATGACCAATAGTTAAGAAGAAGAGAATTACTTCAGCAGCATTAATCCAGTTTTCTTTTCTCATACAGAAACATCCCTCACACGGTTATTGGCCAGAGCCCTGATGAACTGTTCCTGAAGAGAATGTCCTGCAATCAACTGTTTTTGCTTAAACCAAATCTAGCTTGGCATGTAGACAAACGGCAGATGCAAGAGAAACAATGGCATGATGGTAAACAGTCCAAAATATGACACTTCCTCATGGGAAACAAGGTTCTCGTGCAAAAGTTTCAAATCAAAGAAATGTGAAACTGGGGTACTCTGGTAATGCATATAAGAAACCTTGCTTACCAAATAAGGATTGGAAAGCAAATGAACCGTGTTTAATTAGATCATATCCTCTAAACTGGTAACTCCAGGACACACCTTTTACCCTCGCTCCTGAAGATATAGGCATTTCACCTGTGGCTCCAGAGACAGATACCCAAATTCCTATACCAACAGAACCTGTAGCTGTTCCTCCAACAGGGCCTCTAAACAATCATCCTCAACATAACTGCAGGAACCAGAGTGAGATATGGTTACAGACACACATCCTCGACTCCAATGGCAATTATATGGTTGGACTTATGAACAGTTGTGCTTGGAAGCATTTTAGAAATTATTTTTCTTATTAATTTAAACTTTATTATTGATTAGTTTTTGAAATGTTACAAATCTGTGTGTAATGTTTAGGTGGAACTTTTTCTGATTAGTCTAGTATTGATTTATGGCAGTTCTCTGAACAGTAGTTAAGCATGATGTAGATTTGTAAAGTTTAAAAATTCAATTGAGGCTAAGAGCACCTGTAAAAATTCCAAGATTGACTCAACAGCTTTTGAGAATTTTTTGAGCTTTTGCCAAGCTATACAGCATCATCAAGGAATAAGAAAAAGCAGAGCAGAGTTCTAAAAAGAAGCTAAATGGTCAACTGTAAAAAAGATCTGAATATAATATTCTTATCTTATTTTAACTAAAAATTTTGCGGTATGAAAATTTTATAATTATGTTTTTCATCAGTAGCTCTAGGCCTCAACTGAATGTTTAACCATTACATTTTTTAAACTAGAATTGATTGTATCACCATTTATACTGAAAGTTGTCAGAAAGTAGATTAAGGTCTTAAATCAGTTCTAGTTTCATGTGGCAATGTGGAAACAAACTTTTTATAATCTTGGAAAAGAATGACGATATTTATAAGTTGCCAAATTCTACTGAAACTGACAATTCCTTAGAACTTTTCTATGAATGGCAAGATTTGCAAGACAAACAAGAAACAAAACTATTTTTGATGACTAATATTTAAATTTTGTTAAAAAAAACAGCTTGCCTACAATTTAACGCTTTCAGAATTAACTACCTGATACAATATATTGGTAAAAGATGACTTTACCCATTGTTTCTTTTAAAGTTTTTTTTTGGAAAACATCCACATCCAAGTCTCTCTTGCTAAAGATTATTATTCCAAAAATTACTGTAATATCATTTAGAGCTGATTTCAAGAAACGAACTGGGGGATGGGGACAAAAAAATACGATGGCCACACATGTCTCTGCAACCCCTTCCAAATGTTTTGAAATTCAAAAGATTTTTTTCAGCTGTCCTTGTTACAATTTCCTAAGCTAAAGCAAACAAAATATCCAGTAACAGAATTTTGACCCCTTTTGACCTCTGGCCGACTTTTGCCGCTGTTGTTTACTTATAAAGCTTTCCCCACTGGGATGTCACAACACTGCTCTGCTCACAAACGTAACTCACACAAGTAAACAAAAAGAAAGCCAAATGCCCGAACTTTTAATGAAATTTAAGTTGTAAAACTTTTAAAAATGGTCAAATTTGTACCAATCAAACTTTTTTCCCTCTTGACCAATGGTGAACAATGTGACTCAAAGATTATGCATTACAACTTCAAGCTGTGGGAATCTATGTTTGGTAAACCTTGCACAATTATTTCACTTTCTAACGAAGAAAACAGAAAAAAAACAATGATTTTAAGACTGGTTTGCTGCAGGCAACCCAGTGATTACAGAATATTACAATGCCATTGGCTTGAGAATATATGCAGAAATTCTTAATTTTAGAGGATGCTTGTTTGACCTTCTTACTGGTGCATCTTAATGTTGCACTCTGATCAAGAACAACTGTGGCTTCAAAGCTCAGCAGTTAAATCTTTACAAATCACAGAATTTTCAACATTTTCTCACATTCAAAACCTATATTTTTTGTACTGTAAACTTAAGGTAATCATCTTAACAATTCAAAAAATTTAATTAAGATTTTATACATTTACTTTATTTTCAATATTTGATATTTTTTCTCTAACATTTAATGTACTTGTAAGGATTAATGATTAGATAAAGTCTTAATCTTCTTGTATGATGTTAATATTTACCATATTAACCACAAATCTTTTAAAAGCAAACAAATTGAAAAAAAACCAACCTGTTTTTCGTAAAGGAAAATGGTTGATATCCTGTTGGGCTCCCAAGGGCCCAAGAACTTCTGATTCTCTATCTAAATGCTGATTCCTTTCAAAAAAATGATTTTATTATAAACTAATTATCATTTATTAATTTAAGAAATAATATAATTTTTTCTTAATGCCTGCTTCACAGCTTGGTGAATACCAAGATGAACATTAGGGAGAATTTAAGAGCAGATCAGATCAGTGATCACCTGCTTGAGAATTCTCACAAACTTTGCTTAGGTTTTCATCAGGCTATGAAGACACGGAAAATAAAACATAAATATTGTATTATCTTTTGATAAATCTATCATTTTCCAACTTAACAAGGAAAAAGGTGATATAAGAAGCATGTATGTAGAGTTCTATTTCGTTAATTAAACTGTAATTTCTCAAAAGCTGGAGACAGCCAATCATATTGCTCACATCATTTCTGAAATTCCCAGCACAATGAACACACACTTGCTGACCAATCAAAATGCACGTTCTATCCAAATTATTGCATTCGACGAAGGAGAACACAACCTAATATTGTGCAGGGCAACTGAAATTTTTTTACAGGGGAAACGCAATACAAGACATGTGCGATTGAACTCAGTGTGTCAATATTTTTCACAGCTATTTAGGGCTTGAAGTTGCTTCAGCCATGATTTTGTCTCACAGCTGTGTTTAGCAAAGAAAACTGAACTAGATTAAACCCAAATTGGATTAAACCCGAATTGGATTCTATTGATGTAGAACAATACACTTTTATGCAATTTAATTGTTCTTTTAACAACTTACAGAGTTACTTAGCTCGACGATGGCAAACAACCATGATTTCTAGTCAAATAATGAAAAACTTGAGTTATGATACTTGGGAATCTCTGTTAATAAAGTCGTGTACTTACAACAAACAGGAAATGTGAGACAGTTAACAAATCTATGTCTTGTATATATAGTTCTCAAAGATCCTCTTTAGTTTAACCAATAACATTTAGGCAGCCTTAGCCTTCCCTGTCTATTTTGGTTGACCCACTTTGTACTTTCCTTGTGAATTCCATTCAAAGGCCTGCCTGGTTACGTTTGATGCAGCCTTTCATAGAGTGTGACCTATCCATCCCCCAACAAATGTTGGACAAGCTTTTATTTTAAAAATCAGCTTATATTAATATCTTATCTTACATAAACTTTGGCTTAATGGTTTATTAAATAAATATGTAAATGCTTTTTTGAGACGCCAATATTTTGTGGAACTGTCATTCTATGCTTTTTAATTGCCTGACATGAGCAATCACTTAATAGCTACTGCTTTCTTTGCCAACAGCAGTAAGCCAACATTTGTGCAGCAGTAGTCATGGAGGTGTTTTTTTATGTTAGAAGAATTGAGAAAAATTGAAATAAAAAAAATTATTCAGTTTAAATTACAAGACAATAATTGAAATTGCAATACAAAATCAATTACAAATATTTTGAGACAGTATAATACCACAAAATATTGACAGCATTGTTTGTAAAAATAATCACTTTTTGGGATTCCTTCGTTATGATGTGAATCTGCCCAATGAGGAATATTATTTCTTTCAACTAACTATCAATATTTTGTGGCAAGGCAGCTTTAAATTGGCAATTAGTTTATAACACTGGAAATGCAACTTCAAACATAAACCCTACACATAAAAATGCTTGACCTTCAACTTACCATCGTTTGAACTGCTGGTTGGAAAGTGATGACAAAGCAATGTCACGCTGCTGTTTATTGAGAACAAATTCCTGTAATCTCTGCTTTACTTCACTAGATGTCACTAAAAAACAAACAAAAATATGTGTTAAAAATAAAATCATTTTATAGCTACATATGAGTCAGCGTAATATTAATATCTAAAACAGATAATCATCCACCAAAATTCTAAACAGTTTTCACTCACGCTGGGTCTAGGGCGGCATCAGGCACGTATCTAAAATAGATAATCATCCACTGAAATTCTAAACAATTTTCACTCATGCTGGGTCTAGGATGGTATCAGGCATGTATATAATTGCTGCCTTAAAGAATAGACAGACCACAATGAGGACATCATAAACCTGCTCTATTGGCACGTAATGAGTTCTTTATTACTTCCAACAGAAGGTTGAAAGGTGTACAAAGGGTACACAATTGCATAACGTCCGGTATGGCAAAAGGAATGTTGTACTTTCAACCTTTGAAAGACTTGGTATAATGCAAACCTAAATTCTTCAGTTTGCATTCAGATATTTTAACAAATGAGGAGCTAAGCCTTCACATGGTGCTCATTACAGTGATATCTTGTGATCACAGAAACCGAAAGTATAATTATACTGCAGCACTTGTAATTTTTCTGTTCTTCAGTACTAAACCTGTTTTCAGAGCTACAACTGTTGTCTGAATATAGAAAAAGCATTCAATATTGTAGTTTTCCTTACTTTCTTGGTGTGCTTGAGGATGGGTTTGCTCTTCCTTGACTTTGGGTTTTTTTCCCTCTCCATCATCCTGATCCATCATAACTTCTTCATCTGCTGTATCCTCACTTGGTTCAACCTTGAATAATATTTTGAAATGACATCAACATCATAAAAATGGCTAACTATAGTGCAGAGGGCATTCTCCTCAGCTTCTTCCTTTTCTATCTTCCATTACTGTAGCAATGGAAACAAGGCAGTCTAAGACTGTATGTGGCTAGTACAATCACAAAATACGTGCTTTCTGGGACTGTTTGCCAGGGCTCAATTCTGCCTTACGCAAAAATATTAAAATACAGCAGTATTGGGAAAAAAACGAGAACTTTGTCTTTGGTGAAAAGTAAGGATTTTCAAGTTTAGTGAAAGAGTAAACATCAGATTATTTGATTCAAGTTTTGAATCACTGCAACTAAAGATAATCGCAACTGCAATTTTGAATCTGTCAAGAAGTTCCTTTGCATTGATGGCATTGACAGATTGAATTGGCTAAAAAAACATTGTATAGTATTTGATCTTTCACGGACCCAACTGACAAGTGATGCTGCTTTATTCCTTTTAGCAAATGACCCACATTTGTCAATAAAATTTAAAGTTGGCAGAGATAATCGTTTTAATGATGACCGCTTTTTCCTGCCTAATTATGCCAATTTTCAGCCAGAGAAAATGTTCAAGTAGCCAGAGATATCGCCAGTTGCGGCACATATTGACAAACCCTGGTAACCTGTCCGCAAATCTTCATCCATCTTTCTAAAAAATTTTCACAGATTGTGTGACGTTGTCATCCCGTAATTTCTCTTCAGTTTCAAGCCTTTCCCTGAGAAAAATAGTAGGTGTGCTGAAAATAGCACACCTCGGTTCACTTAGGCGTGTGGTGGTGTGCGATTTTATTTTTATGTTTTTAACTATATATTTCAA
>JAPEIX020418562.1:0-13787 GCA_026122405.2 Zoanthus sansibaricus
TTTGAGAATAAGCGCTATATAAAAATCGTAATTATTATTATTATTATTATTATTATTATTATTATTATTATTATTATTATTATTATTATTATTACTAGATTGAGCTAGCCACTATAAAACTTAGCACTCCACTTTATTATTTAGCATTCATACAGAGTTTTTGCTCTGTTTTAATCTCGGATTTGTTCTGGGTAAACTGAAGTTATGTTGCAACGCCAGCAAGTCGCTGAAAATTACCGCTTTGTTTTTCCGACTAAGATGATGATTATAAAAGTCTCACTTAATCTTTAAGGCAAAGAAAACAAATGAATATTGCGCTCTAAGTGTCATTCTGTGTTTATTATACAGGTATTGTTTTCAAAAAGCACCACTCGGGAACAAAATGTTAGCTTTGACAATATTTGTTTTTGACAAAAAAAAAGGGTGAAGCGAGTTTTTCTTTTGATTTTTTCGAGACGCAATTTTAAAACTTGGAATATGAAATACGTGCGAATAATTTAATTTTTGTTTTATTTGTATATGGGTTTTACATTTTGAACACTTTCTCTTACGCGTTCCAGGTAATACCATTTGAATTTTGCACTCAAAATGCTGAAAGATTTGTTATAATATATGCAAGAAAAACACTACATTGTAATAACAGTCAAATAATTCAGTTCCTTCTTTTTGTTCCTGATACTGTGCTCACGAACTGCGTGTAGTTAAAAACATAACGGTGGCGGGCTTTTTCCCTAAAAGAGTTTTTTAATTAATAACACTGTCATTTTCCTTTATTCGCACTTTTAAGAAAAGAACTTACAAGTGTTTGTTCAGGTGTTTGAAGCAATTGGAGTTTAGAAGATGATTGTTCTGTATTAACGAACTCATGCAACTTGGAATAAAAATTAAAAGAAGAGATTGAGTGTAACTTTGAAGTACAATGATGTTTTCAAAACAGTTCAAAATCTTTTATTAGTGAAAATTTGACTTTTACACGTGAAACCTGACTGTGGTATAAATCTGCACTATTATTATATAAAAAGAAAAAGCATATGAAACGTTAAAATTTTTACCAATATTTTAACATATTTTTTTCGAATCAATTACAAAATTTCCGAACTCGAACACAGCTGAAACGTTAAATGAAAAAAATATGTTTTCTAATATGAGACTCTTTTTGTTTTAGAAACAAAGCCAAAACGTTTATTGTTTTTGTTCAATAATGGTATTCATTAGAAGTTTAAAACTAGGAAATATTTCTATGGCTATGTGTATCAAAAATTGCATGACTTCGGTTTTAACGCTTAGAGTGAGAAGCATTCCACAATAATTTGGGCATTATTTCTTTAGTATTAACTTTTATTAACAATTTGAAACACAACAAAGAATATACAAGTAGCTTATGAAAAACTTGTGCTGCCGGTCCTTGAAAATTGTCTCTATGTTTCAAAGCCGTATTCTGTAGAATAGGGCTAATTATTTTTTTGTCAGACTGTCTGATAATATTCAAGCTTGACATTGATTTGCTTTGCCTGCAAGCATTGCCAATCTCTTGTTTTTAATCAATAAAAAAAACTGAAAAGCTTATTAAGCATGTGGAAATGACCAGAATATATTGACCATTATGAAAAAGATTAAATTAAAGTTTTTATCTTATTTTTTCTTTGATTAATCTTTTTGTATTATTGACTTTGTATGAAGTCTTCAGTTATGCAGTTTAGCAAGATCTCACATGATCGTCACATTTGACGGGACATTTTCTATTCTCTGTCATTAGTTATTTTGATATCACGATTATAATTTATCATCCTCTTTCGGAAAGTCCTCTGTAAGTGCGGCAAAGGAGTTAAATAGCAGTGATAATTGGCTTAGCAGAGATGACAAATTACCCAAAATATCACTTTCATTTTTATTCGAGAGACCCTTGTAACTATTAATATTTTCGCGTAATCCACACCACCAAACAAACAAACCCTCTATACCAATTTACAAACGAACTCTTACCTTCACTTTTTACAATAAATAGTTAATTCTTTTAGTTTGGGGCAAAAATTGTCTTCAGTAACTGTTATCTCTTTATGCCTTGAGAGAAACAGTTTCAAGCTATCATTAGCAAATACATTAATCCTTTATGTTGTTTTAAAAACCATTACTTTGTCTGGATCGGCAACAGATGGTTTTCAGCTGTACATGCATGTTAGGCATTTCCAGAAATTTCTAATTGAAAATTAAAAAGAAAAAAAAGAAAACATTCTCTTGATATTTGCCAAAAACAAGTAGTTTTGATTAATCCTCGATTTTGTTTTTTATCACAAACATGACCAACAGCTTCTGAGATTATAGAGACGGCCATAATGTGTTGCACAAGTACCTTTTGACAACCGAGTTGTCAATCGGACCTTTTACGAAACCCCTCAGCTTCTGCTGAGACCTATTTTAGTGCAAAAGAACAATCGAGTTTCATGTTTCAAATACTTTTATTTAAACCGATCTAGCCCAATGTTTATTTACTCAGTATATGATGAAAAAAATACCGAGCCGTCTCCTTGATTTACTTTCTTGATGAGAAAAACACAAGATTTTTACCCAAAAACGACTTGTACAATTCTTCGGTCAATTTTAGTATTTATAAGGCGTTTCTATATAGAGCGAAATATTCTGTGTTTAGTACGTCGCTATATCTATATGTAGCTTCTCTTGCGTTTTCCAAAATAATTTTGGAATCAAATTAATTTTCTTTATCTGAGAAACTTTGTTTGCGGCTTGCATTTGTTCGCGTCAAAGCGGCAGATGAAATGAAAAATGATGTGTCAAGATTATAATTGATATAGCCACCAATAATGAAAAATTACAACAGATCCAGGTCTTCAGTGAGATCATTCTCAAGATAATTATGGTACATATAAATTAGAAGGAGCTTTATGCGCTCTAGCAAATTACCCTTAACCAATATAGAAAAAGATCGATAAAGCATTGAATTAAGATTCCGTCACCTAGCAGTCTTATAGTATGATTTTAGTTTTTTGCTGATTTGGCTGGGATCCTTAATGATTAGAAAAGGCAAAGCTGGAATTGAAGATGTAAATTTGAAATGTTCTGACTTATGCATGTTTCCAACGCTATTTGGTTCTGAAAGCTATTAAATGAGACACCCTGTATCCTTACCTCGCATTCGCAAGGCTAAATCAGTTGTTGTTAGAAAACAGACTTGTTATTTTTTCAAAATGCATTGAATCTCTTTATATCATTTTCTCAGATACAAAACAAATTTTAGTTTTACAATAAATAACACCCTAGCAACGATTGCAGGAGAGATAAAAATATTGCTGGGCAAGTTTGCAAATTTGGGTTTGGTGAGACGATGGTTGGTGGTTGAATGTCTAATCAATAAATATCGGACTCCAGGAGCTCTCTGCGGGGGAATCCAGGGGCACCTACTCGGAGAAATACTAAAAATCTGGATTTTTTGGTTTGCTAGTAGTAAACCCTTTTTGTACTTATTCGAGTGAGAAATGAAGTCCTTAGTAGAAGAGCAAAGACTTTTTGCCAACAGCTTGAGTAAAACTTGGCAATAATACGAAAAAGAAAAGTTGTTAAGTCGAAAAGGATCGCGATTATGGGGATTAAAAGCTTATACAGACATTGCTATGTACAGACCACCGAGCAAAGGTAAAGATAATATTCACCGTTTGCTTTTTTATGGCACAGAAACGACAATTGGATGCACGGTCTCAATAAACTCCAACAATTCACGGAATATACTTATTCCATATATTTCACCGGCAATAAAATTCCATTTGGATGTTTCAAAACTAACTATAGATAGTATAGTACTAGAATCTATCTTTCACCTTAACCCTAAGGGTCAAGCCCTTGGTCATAGATATATGATTGAGCTAGGGAGGGGTAAGGCTTAGTTGAACCGTTCTCCCCCTCCTTCCCTCCTGAGTTTCAATATACCTTATCCGTTTGGTCTCAAACTTGGCATGATAATTATTTAGCTTATACCCAATCAGTTTGTATTGGTCACGTGCTAATTAGACCGTTGCCGCGGTTAGAAGAACCGATAAAATGATGTAATTTGCTAAAATTTCTTGTTTTTGAGAAATTCGTGGGTTTTAATGTACCTTCTTCAACCTACGCCTGTTTTAAAAATTAAATCAGAAAATTTTGACCAATGAAATACTTTTAATGAAATACTTTGTTTATTTGAATTAATATCTTAATAAAAAATTATCTCCACTTTAGGCACTTATCCTGTAGTAGAAATGATTTTTGAGATGCGTTTTAATTTTTGAACTACCTGATAAAGTCTTTTAGCTCGGTATTTCATAGACTGGAAATAATCAGAATTCAGTTTGACGCGAAGTTGATATGGGCACCTACCCTCGCGCGTACAGCTGTAATCTGCCTTTTTTTCCCTGAGTGCATTTTTAGCTGCTATAAAACCGTACAGTGATAGAAAAAGCAAATATCAAGACGCTGCATTGTTTTTCACGAAAATTAAGTTTAAATGGCCCTTGGAAATTAAGTCAAAAAACTTGGAGGGTTGTGCTTCCAAAAGTGTGTCAAGACGTCGTGAGGATTACCAAATTATGCTCCTGGTTTCCGAAATCCTACACACAAAATGTTATAGCTCTCTCTTTATAAGCGCATAATAACGGCCTCAATTTGTAATAATTTTTGTTTTTGTTTTATGTCAGTTTTTCTTGGCCCTCTTCATTCCATAAATGCTACTCGTAACTCTATACTGTCCTAGAATGCTTCAAAGACTTACATTTGACTTGTATGTTAAAGGCATGAAGTCAGTCTTTTCCTAAAGGTTATAAGCGGCTGCAGAATTTGTCAAGAGGTCTATAGTAACTTGGCAAGTCAGAGTAAAAGAAGCACTTGATCCTTAATTATCATAGCTCAATAATAAAACATATCAACTGTGGGTTTGATTGAATCAATTTTCTGTAAGTAAACTCAATTTATTTTCAATTAGTGCTCTAAAAAGTACTAAACTTTGCTGATTATGCTCTAGTAGTAGTGCTCGTTTACAAGCGCTGAATACACGCACGCTTCAATTTTAATTAAAAAATCTTAAAAGCACAATCCGAGATATTAACAGTTTGTAATGGGAAAGGGGTGGGGGTGCGCGCCCCATACCAGCTACAACCCCCTAGGGCTGCACAGATCTAAATTTTATTCTTGCACGCGCATCTGCAATATTTCACGCTACACCTTATAGGGTTACTCATACTACCATAATACTTTATCACTATACTTAAAATGACCATATTTATTTCAACAGGGTCTATACCTTATGTTATTTTCTGCTAATATTATCAAGTAGAGAGCCGGAAGAAAAACCAAGACACATGTTTTACAATTACGAATGTAGACTTCCTCCAAACATGCCTCTTAATCCGTTAACAAGGAATCGCACCATTTTGGCGCCCCAGTGTTTGGATTAGGGCAACAATGTCTCCGGCGCTAGTAAAGTATGTTTCCACTGCGGTTGGATTGGCCCGAATTTCAAGTAAAAGTTTTCTTATTAAGTTTTGTAATCCGATAATATGACCAGCGCAATGGATATAAACTGCTAACCATAAACTAATCGAGAAAACTGAGACACAAGATTGAGGGTGCTGAAAAAGAGCTAACATATTTATCTCAGCATTAATTTACCGTGCAATGTAATTGAATTAGTGTATAAAAGAAAACGTGCAAAGGTTTCATTCTTGTAAGCTAATTGAGCTTTTCAAAAATCAACCCGCTATTTGCTTCAAAGATTTAGTTGCTGTAATGTTTTCTTTTCCAAGGAATAAAAATCATTTTAAAGATAAAAATTTGTTAACCAATTAATTATCTCAAAGCTGACATACTTAACTGCGTTAACACTTCATAAATTATACGGTTATTTACAGAAATTGATTTTACTCGCATGATATGATTTATTTTTCACTTTCTACATTTCAATTGTTAAATAGAAATGCCAGTCGTTATCTGGAATATACGTTTTTTGCGAGAACAATTTCATCAAAATAATCAAGATCAAGTTAGAAATAAAAAAGTACTCAGTAGGGTGTTTGGTGTTTGGAACAGAAAAAGGCTTAAATTAGTTAAGAGCTGCAAGACGGCCAATATTACATTTTACGGTCAGACCGGGCTTTCACAAAAGGAAATGCACTGCCATATAATAGAGACGCATCTAGCTGTTTTTAATTTTGTTTTAAAAAAAGCAGAAATCAAGTTTCTGGACAGAAATGTTACCATGCATTAGTAAAAATAAGTAGACTGACGGTTTACAATTAAGAACTGACACCCAAATAAAAGCATTCTTAAATAGTTAATGAATTTTTTGAAATATTCTCTGGGAAAATATTTAAATTTGTCAGCTTTCGGTCGTAAATCTTTGCAGCCTTTGGTAATTTGACAGTGGCAAGTTTTGGTTCTGAAGTAAGTGAACGTCAAGAAACGAAATTTGGAGAAGAAAGCCTTAGATCAGATCATGCGATGTATCGGTAGTCGGTCATGCGCCGAACTGAATTGGTTTCATAAACTGTTAGTGCCCTATGAATCATTTTGAGTACTACAAACTGCACTAGATACACAGAAGTCAAAGCATGCATTGCTTCTAGATATTGCAGAACATGTGGTATGGCAATTGCAATTGATACGGTGTAATTAGAAAATCTGATTGAACCAACAGTCGTAGCTCGAATAGCGTAATGCTGGATGCACGGTAGTCCGCATGATAGATACATCGTTTGAACAAGACCTTTGATCACATAACAGCGTTATGACATTGGAATTCATGCATTGCTCTACAGAATACCGAAGTTTCGTTTTGGTCAAATATTCTGTAGGGTTTTTGTGTTAAGAAACCAAATACCAAATAACACAATAGCTTTAGTACAGACTTTTTGCCGGATCTCTCTCTACCCGCTGAAAAAGAAATACATTTTGTGCATGTTAATAAGCTTATTGTATTGAAATCTTTTAATTCCCTCTTAACACCGCTATGTGGCTTAGCAAAGCGTGTTGTTTGTATTAATGTCGCCATACGTCTGGCACCACCTCTCACAAATACTTCACCGACTACCGGTCTAGCTGCATCATCCACACTACGCTTTACAAGTCAGGAAGGAAATGCCTCAACTGACATTAATCAATTCAAAGTCAGCTACACCTGTCAACAACTTTAAAACATTAGCCATTTTTTTAAATTTTTGCATTCCGTTTAAATGTCGCTCAATAGACGAGGCATTCTGAGGAATTAGGATGAACTGGGGATAGGCTAAATATAAAAGATGGGAGAGGGGTGGGGAGAATGTGTCTTCCCCGCATTCTCCCTCCTTTTTGGAGCTGATCCCGCTGAGTTGTGTTAGATAATACTAATGGTAATATATAATGAGAACATCAACAGAAACAGTTTTTCTAGGATAGATCACATTTACAACAATAAAAAATGAGTAATAAATGAATGACTGCCGGAAAAACTACGTTTAAATTAATTTGTCAGTGAATCATTACGAATAAGAACTAGGATTAAGTCAGCAACCTCAATTGTAGACAGCTGTTTCGTCCTTTTTGGGACTCGTCAGTACGGTGTAAGTTAGCTATTTATCAAGCTCAAAGTTGTAACCCAATACCGACTCGAAAAACATATCCGTTCACTGAGAAACAAAAATCACGAATTGATAAAGCAATCCTGTGAAGATTTGCATGGCCAGAAGCATTTTTAAGAATAAAGATGTGAAATATAGACTACGCACAATAATTAATACCGTGAACGAAATGCCATATCACGAAGGATCTGAGAAGATCACCCAGCTACGAAATGTATGAAACATGAGTAAAATAAAATGAATAGCTGGAAAATTACGTTGAATTTAATTTTTCCGTGAACCAATATGAGTAAGAGCTCGGATCAAGCCAGCAACTTCAGTTGTAGACAGCTGTTTCGTCCTTTTTGGGTCTCGTCAGTACGGTGTAGAAGCTTGAATAAATACATACTATTTTACAAGAACCAGTAAATTTTGCCGAGACTCATTGTTTTTAATGTTTTGGCTGTTTCAGCCTCAATTTTTTCTTAATTTGTTCTTATTTCTGTGAGCGGTTTAAAATAATGAAAAATATTGAAACAAAAGAGGAGGCACTGAAAAACAGTACTGATTGTCTGAGGAGGGTTTGGTATTACATGAATACGTGTATCATTTGGGACAATAGTGGAAATACATTACTAAATGTGAAACGGTGCTTCTGTGTTCTTATTCTGTGTACATTGCGAACGTAAATTACAAGATTCAGTAAAGTCTCAACAGGAGCCCATAAGTAGGAGCAAACAACTTCCATGTTCTAGTGTCACGGCGTTTTCACGACCCGACTTATTTTTAGTTCAGTTCTCGCGAATTCAGACCAATCACATGCGTCTATACTTAAGCAATGACGTCACTGTAAGTTCGTAGGAATTGTCTGATTCCTCCGGGACCGGAACTTCTATTGAAATTTCCCACGAATAGCGATCTAAGAATAAATCATTTCGTGAAAACGCCGTGACATAGGTCTAGTATGGGAGTTGCTCGCTCCTACTTATGGGCTCCTGGTTTCAACTAGAAACATTTTCACTTTTTTTCAAGCTCAGCCTGAGCTTGTTCTTAAATTGTTTTCAATCTAAGCCTCATTAATTTGTTCTTATAAGAAAAGCGTGTAATCAGCTAAAAGCTAAATACTATCTATCATGCTCAAAGCTGTAACCCAATACAAACTCCAAATCATATCCGTTCATTGATAAACTAAAACCTAGGATCAGGAGAATTGACAAAGCGATCCTTATTGTAGTTACTCTGGTGAAGCCAGTTGTGCGCATGCGTATAGGTTCTGGCCAAACCTTGGAGTTGAGTTCAGGGGGTTTATGCTTTTTATTGTTTTACATTTGTGTTTTTTTAAAAAGCACCTAGGTCCTCTCTTTGGATCCTCTATCAGCACGCATTACCTGAGGTACGTTTGGCATATCCCCAACCAAGCTCCCACATGCATGCGATGGGAGCTCAGCTTTAAGAAAGTTTTCTGAACTCGCTTTTGTATCTCTTTGCTAAAAAACTATATGTACCAAGTCGATGAGTCCTAGAAATCTCAAAACAGTTACTATACTAACGGCTAGCGAAGGCAGCTAGCCATCTCAGGGGTAGACCTTGTCGTCCTACAATACAATGAAAACAGCTGCAAATAAGATCTGGTGAAGGCACCTAGCCCGTTCAGGGGTAAGCCCTGGCGTTCTACTACACATGATGAGTCCTAGGAATCTCAAAACAGCTGCTAGCATAATCTAGCGAAGGCAGCTAGCCCGCTCAGAAGGAAGCCCTGGCGGTCAACTACACGATAAGTCCTAGAAATCTCAAAACAGCTGCTAATATGATCTGGCGAAGGCAGCTAGCCCGCTCAGAAGTAAGCCCTGGCGCTCTACTACACGATGAGTCCTAGAAATCTCAAAACAGCTGCTAAAAAGAACTAGCTAGAGAAAGCAACTAGCCCGCTCAGGGGTAATTCCTGGCGTTCTACTACACGATGAGTCCTAACAGGGACGAAACAGCTGTCCGCGGTTGCTCTAGTTGCTTGCTTTGTAGTTACTCTGGTGAAGCCGGTTGTGCGCATGCGTGTAGGTTCTGGCCAAATCGTGGGGAAGAAATTTGGACTCCATTTCGTACTGCAGTTCATCATTTCTAGGAATCAATGCAGTTGATAGATGTGTTTGGGTCTTTTTGGAGAGCTTCTGTTGTACCATCTCTATGGATGAAACAATTCTCTTAGCAGAGATTAGTCCAGTCAACTTAGGTCCAAAAAGTCATCAAAATGAAATAAATTGCAACAAAAGGTTTTTTAACGGAATATTGTTCCTTAATATCAAAACAATCATTGGAAAAAAGTCACACAAAATCCGTTCGTGGGAACATCCTGAAAAAAGTGAGTTTTTAGAGGGTACTGAATGCATGTTTTTAATCAGCATGGAAACGAGGCTGCGACATGAAATTACATTTTGGTCTTTTAAACCACTGTTTTTGCAAGGTATTTGATACTTTTTTCACCTTATTTTTGAAAGATAATACTAGCACCATCAAACTGAGGCACACATAATTCCATACGGAAATGTTATTTTGGTACTTTTCATGGAAAAAGCTGGAACTTGAACAAGAGCAATTTAGTCATTCGTGTGTGCGTAAACTTGGGTCGCATCTTGTTTTGGACCCAAATAAGTGTAGCTCTAGAGTAAAACAAAAAAAATTAAATTAGTTCCAGACAATATGTTGTGTTTGTTTTTGTTTTTTTCCTCTCCCGATCTAAACGCAAATCAACATAAAGGTGTAACTTTCCCCTTGGAATTTTAATTGTACTTGCTTTCGCGGCAGTTTGAGATCTTACTAACAACATAACTAACTACAATACTATAAGCAAGCATTTCTACAGAGAAGAGAAGCAAAAAGAACGGTTTAAAGAACTAATTGTACTTATCAATAGTAATTTGTATTGATCAGACTTTTCCACATTCCCTGGGACAACGCACGAGACAACCTTCAGAAGGTATGAGAAATTCCCATGTCATTTTTACCAGATCAATTTTCATCAAGATAAATATATAAGCCTCTCTTTTGAAGACTTTTATATAATATTATATTAAAACACATTCAATAAATAAATTTCACTTTGAATTTATTTGAAGTGTAATAGTACTGTAAATAGTTATCGAATTAAATGACTTCTTGATGCGTAAGTAAATGCAACGAAACTCCATTGTCGGGATTGCTGCAAAATGAAGAAAGAAACCCGGTGGATTTAACCCGAAATTCATGACATCGCTTCTCACTTTTGCTTTAGCATTGGTCAGTCTAAAAGATCAAATTTTTATTTTCTGGTTTGCATTTTTAATATGCCATTTTTCATATGAAGTAAATGACCACTGACAACATTTTTTTTTGGTCTGGTTTTGTACAATGCAACTCTATTTCGAACTCTTGAAATAGTGAGCTGAAATAGCTATGTGCTGTGATATATTTTGGTTTGCTTTCTGAACTTCAAAGGACGCAGGTTTTGAAAGTCGAAAATTCCTTATTCTTGAATAAATTCAAGGATAATTTAAAATACGAAAAGCGGGCTAGTAATTAAATCAGGAGCTTACTCTATCAGGGATGTAACCAGTATCGTTGAGAGGTGGGGTTCCGGAGGCTCAAAAATTTAAAAAAACAGCAACAAGTTGTTACGGGATAGAACTTTATAATAGAGGAATAAAGAGAGTTCCAAGGTGCAAGGGGGAGGAGAAGGAAGGGGGAGGAGAGGGGGGTGAAGTTCTGGAACCCCCCTTTGGATACGCCTTTGTCTAAGGTTTTTTGGAAGAACTATTGATCAAGAAGAAATCAAGAGCATTGCCTTTTTTTCGGAAGAAAAGGGGCCATAAACCTATAGCTCCGAAAATAACAAGAAAATGGGAAAATAGTAAATAATAAGGACCTTCCACCTCACGTTTTTGGCGATTCCTGATGGGAAACCTTTTTATGTCCTAAAAAACTGATTAGATACGATAGGGCAAGTGTGAGAACCATCTGCTTCAATAGACACAGTCCAGAAAGAATCAAGATATGTTTTTTTATATTTTATAGCATTTGATTACCCTTGGTATGGGCTCGTGTACGATAGAGAGCCGCACAAAAAACTTGACAAACTGAGATAAATTATTGTAAATACTGCGAAAATCTTGCCATAAGGAAGGCCCAACTGCAGCCCTAGAGCCTTCCTCCGACCTCTGCAGCACTGAAAGTTTCTGCAAATCGGCACTCGGCAGTGGAAGTAAGACGGGTGGACTGACATAGAAGAAGCTCAGAGATGGGGCTGGAAGGCAGAACAAGGTCAGCTGACCCCATTCATGTCTGACCGATCTGTGGCTCCTGAAGCCTTGAACCACAAATTCAAGTGCAACTGGTCATCTGACTGCAGCAGTAAAAGATGCACTTGTAGAAAGAGCGGCCTGGACTGTTACCCCATGTGTGGTCAATGTAAAGGTGCAAGCTGCTCAAATTTACCCTGGAGTGGGGATGATGAAGATGAGATCGACTACGAATCCATTTAAAGCTGATGTCCCGATTCAGAGAGGCCCTCTTTTGTTTTGTTTCATGAATGTTCAGTATGAATGGGTATACATTAATATGCCAATGCTACAGGTTATTTGACGTCACATAATGCATGTAACTAGTTGATAAACAAAATAATTCAGCCTTTGAAAACATTTCAAGATGACTTCAAAGTTCTGTGGTCGCTGAGTGCCAAAACAAAGGTTTTCGGCTTTAGTCTGATTTAATACAACAAATAAGCTTTATATTTGAAAGGAAATTGTGTCTTTTTTGGCATTGGTTATTCGGGCAAAGACCAATGGCATTTTATTGAGGCAATATATTAATTGACGATAATTGACATTTTCCCTTGACACGGGCTACCACGGCCTCGACATGGCCGACATGGTCGACATGGCCGCTCCATGATAAAACACCTTATAATATTTTATAAGACTGCTCTGTAACTTCTGTTTAAAAGCTTAAATTATATTTTTAAAAGATAAAGAATAGACGCCTTGTATAACTGAAATTGAATTTATCTTAAAAAGTGTAAATTTTGGCCATACAAAGAGTGATATTTTGTGACTTTCCGGCTCCAGCCTCATTTCCATGCCTACTCGAAGCGAGCCTTTTATGCCTTAAAAAGAACAGCGTTTTTAAACGTGTTCCTGTAAACAGATTCTTTGTGACTTTTTTCCTTTGACCATTTAGACCTCGTAGAAAACAAATCCAAAGAAAAACCTTTTGTTGCAATTTGTTTTATTTTGCACCGTAAATTTACTGGACTAGATGGAGTGCAGCCCATGTAGGTTACTGCTTGTTGCATACTGTAACTTTGCATTTGCTTCAGATATTCATAAAAAACATGGTACACACTGTATGTACATGTATGTACCAAGTGAACAAAACTTTCTTACTTGTTATTAACAGAAAAATTGCTGATTAAATGAATTTCATAAGTTAGAGAAGAAATTTGCTGTAGGTTGTCGTATACTTTTAGAGTTTTGTAATTACCGTCATTTCAGCTAAAGGAACATGAAGTAAAATCAGTTACAGGAAAATGTTTTGTTCAAAAGTTGCAGATATTGTATTTTTCTAAAATAATGTCTCTGATTTGCACTAATTGCAGGCTTCAAGACTTGAAGTAAAAGTTAAAGAAAAACTGAATGTAGAAATGATTAGCAAACATCTCATGGGGAACGTACCACAAAGCAAGAAAAAGTATGCTTAATTTTCTATGTACAATCATGAATATTCATAGCTAAAAGGTAAACAGTCCTGTTCCAATTTAATGCACATATTTCTCTGGTGTATTGGAAACAAGAAATATTTGATTAAACATTGAATGAAAATGTCCAAATTACAAACTCCATGTTAGTGTAATATTTATATGATGTTTTTTTTTTGCAGAGTTGTTACGGATTTTATCTTTGCCTTGTTTGAGCAATATACAGACTTGTACTTCACATATTTAGAGATAAACCCATTAGGTAAGAGAATATGTTTCTACAGAAAGTCTAAAAGTTCATTTTAATCTAAGTTAACACTATCACTTATGAATAAATATTGTTCCTATTACTACTTTTACCCCTAAGCATTATTTACGGCACTGCTACTACCACTACCACTACCACTACTACTGCCACTACTACTACTACTACTACTACTACTACTACTACTACTACTACTACTACTACTACTACTACTACTACTACTACT
>JAPEIX020419231.1:12500-13786 GCA_026122405.2 Zoanthus sansibaricus
GGTACCTCAAAAGTCCTAGCCTTTATTTTAGCTTAGATATGTACAGAACTGATTATTTAAAGCACATGCTTCAGCCAGGCGATATGTTATAAAGCAATCTTAAAACGCTGTGTGTACTACATTTATTCACATATTATTCCCTTTGCATTATACACAGGCCTACCATAATTCCTTGTTAGTTTTCTCAGGTATATATAATCGCTGCCGCTGGAATGTTTTTCATAGAGCTACTGAGGAGGACTGTATTAACTTTTGAAAGACCTTTGACCAAATGTGAAACCAAATCTAGATTGCTGTATGGTGAAATTTTTAGTTTCCTTTGTCAATCAATTTAGCTTTAATTTATTCATATACGTTTACAGCCAAAGTTGCTGCATTCCATTGTTAGATTGCAAACCGTTTAGCATATTGCATAGATAACAACAAAGGAGATTTTTATCCCCTAACTACTCTGCAAATAGGGTTTAATTAAGAAATTTGGGTGTGCTAGATTAGTTATTTAATTTTCATGTAAATTACTGGAGAAAAGTGAATGATTCATTTGATTAAAAATAATAGTTAATAGAGTTTATGTTATATATTTTAGTCTGGAATCATACTTGACCTTTGCAATTAAACGTTGGTTTTCATATCATAACTTTACTATCGAGCATTAAAATTAAGAGTAAAGTGGCTTTTGTATTTGACTGTACAAAAATCAGAAAAAATGAATGGAAATTTCAATACTTTCTAACCCCAGTCACAGAATAAGCCGCTAGCGCCCAAAAAATAAAAAACTTATTTTATGCTATTTGAAATGTGCAGTAAGTACCTTATCAATCAGCGAGTGACTGTAATGGGTGACTTCAGAGTGTAACCCAAATGTCTCTGATTAGTGACCCTGGTGAGTGACCCTATTGGTACAAGGTACAAGGTACAATTATTGTATATTGCCAAAGCTATTATATCATCAATAACTATGAATTAATCGAACGGTTACAAGGCAAAAAATATATAAACATATCAACATATCTAAATATATGAGGCAATCTTAAATTTAGGTAAAATAGTATAATTTGAGTGGTAGCTATGTTTTACGTAATAAGGTGCAGTTTGTTGTATATTTTGCAGTGCAGTGAATTGAAGCTTTATTTTCGGTTGAAAAAATTGCATTGCATAGAGTTATTTCATTATGAAAAGATTGATTAAATAATTGAGATTTTTCACCTGGGAAAGTTTTACGAAGTATTTCATATTTTGAGCAATGAAACAGAAAATGAATTTCATACTCAATTTCATTTGAATCT
>JAPEIX020420069.1:0-13779 GCA_026122405.2 Zoanthus sansibaricus
GTGGCGCTGGCCAGAAGGAACGCGGGCTCTTGGGACGAGAACAGAGACAAGATGGCGGTATACTTGGAATCATTTTTTAACCGAGACTTCTGGGGGTCAGGTTTTTTCATGTGAACTAGAAACAGTTTCATTCCTACTCCGCCGAGATATCTCTACCCCCCGAGATATCTTGCCTCATGTGAACAGGCCCTTAAAGCGACTACTTTTGCCTGCGATCTTGCCAACTTTAAGGTGAATATGATAGTTTAATATTGTTTTGATAATTCGCATTGTGTACAAAATAATGACGAAGCGCTATAGCAAATTTATACCTTCAGTGACTGTATGTCTTCGAAAAAGCCGAGCAGTTATCATCATTATCATAAGCTGAATATGAAGAGCCGACAAATTTTCTTTCGAAGCGATCTTTTATTTGTCATTTCCGCTCGTTTCGATTTAATTATCGTTGTTGTACTCGAGTTGTAGAAGACGCCCCACCCCTCCAAAAAAACGCTCTTAGGAGGCGTCTTCTACAATATATCCGAATTCAAAGTTGAAATTCCCAATTCTCGCCAACAAAGTTGAAAATAAAGGTTTTAAAAATAATAGCTTGACATTTCAAGTAATTATAGAAAAATTAAAGAAGCGAAAAGCTTTTTAAAAAGTATCTCAGGAAGGTACGACAAAAGCGTCTATCTTAATTCATATGTTCGTGCCACTGTGTAACATCCTCTGTATGATATATTGTTAGATGCGAACCTTTCATGGAAACCTCGTATCGAATTTATTTCTAAAAAAATCAGAAGAAGTATAACCATTCTCTCTAAGATTCAATATTACATAGATATCAATGCTCTTACCCATATTTATCACATGCTTGTTCCAGAGCTGCCAACTCTCCCGCATTTTGCGGGAGATTTACACATTTTAGCTGGATCACCCGCTCTCCCGCATTTTACAGAAAATCTCCCGCGATTTAAAAAATAGTAGATAAAACAAAAAGATAAATAAAAGAATACTTGTTTTAGTAATAAATGTCTCCGATATTCACTAGGTTTACATTCCTGTGTAAATGTAACATAATCAGTGTACTGATTGGATGAATATTGACAAATGGGCACTCTCGATAGATAACTATTTCATCACCGTGTGCCAGATTTCGTGCCAATCCCTCCTTACCTTCCCGGAAAAAATCTCCTGCATTTTGAACTTCGGGGTTTGGCAGCTCTGGTGGGGTCATACAAGGGATTAGATCTGACATCTTATGGTATATTTTAGTCAAAAGCCTTCCAGTTGGGGCACAACCCGGTTGAAAGTGTATCAGAATACCCACATAGAACCAAGTCAGTCTTATCAAATTTTTCACATGCAGAATTCATTTGGTGATCAACAGAAAAACAGTTGAGGGACATACCAGGTTTCAAAATAGCTGTCAGTGATAGCCAGCAGATTTTGGAACTTGCTTGCGATTATTATTTCTACAACTCAATAGTTCGAAATAGCATTATCAACAACCTTGCCCATCATATCAATAAATGTTGAACAAATTTATCTACAAAATTGGCTAACACTTGTTTTTTAAACTTTAAATCTAAAAAGAAAACACTAGGTGAGATATGCTCTGCTTTGTAGGTTGTTTTTTTTGGGTCATAAAAATCCTATGAAGCCAAGCACAAACCTGTAACAAATGTCAAAACTGAATTGTTAATTTCAAAAACAACATGTTGAAACCACAGGGCATGAGATTTACCCAAGCTATATGTCAATATTTTGGAATGGGGAGTTAAAAATAAAAGCACTTACTTCTGGAATTATTTCACTCTACGATAGAAACTGAATGCGGCTATGGCTACGTATTAAAATCATTCCTTCAGTGAAATCATTCGTGGCGGAAGCAAAAAATTATTGGGGGGCACAATATAAATTGTAAAAGTTTTTTATTACCCCATAACCCCCTCCCTTTCCTTCCTTATAAGTCAAAAACTAACTTTGGAAAGGAAGCCCTTTATTTATGTTTTATGTCCCATCAATACCAGTTAGTTCTTTTTACAAAGCCATTTATTTCATATTAGTGCTCCTACTTTCTTTACAAAATACTGTTTCCAGGCAACAAGACGTCTAGATAAATGGGAATCTTAGGTAGTTGCGATGAACCCACATTATCTATCTCATTGAGTACATAAAATCTGAAATTTCTATTCAAAAGTTGCTGTTGTTCACCAGATATTATTGGGGGGGCCTGGCCCTCCAACCAAATTATTGGGGGGCCAGTGCCCCTCCCCCCCACTCCCCCAGTTCTGTCGCCCATGGTGTTTAGTAGTGGTGCCTTTGTCATATTAATTCTTGTTTATAGAAGGTATTACATGGCTGCTTTGAAAAAAAAATTCGTATCTGTGCATAGTTATGTGATAACTTATCAATATCTTTACTTCAAACAGCCAGTGCCCCCTCCTTATCAATCCGATTGGTATTATTATTGTAAGTTGTCTGGTGTTTCTTTATACAGGGAACTTCCCTGCTATAACTAACAATTATTATTTTGTAATCAATACACTGTAATGTTAAATGGAGGGTACAAATAAAGTTGTTATTGTTCTTGTTGTTCTTAAAGTTTGGTCTACATAAAACAGCTTAAAAAAGAGACTAGATAACTTATCTGAACTATTTAAAATTCCCTGCTTCAAAAGTTTCTTTACCAAACTGTTGCCAAGCAGTGTTGAACAAGTGCTGTACACTTGAGAGAGAACAAAAAATTATTTCTAGTCCTTCTGGCCTAAAATATTATCAATAATTGTTGCTCAACACAGTGTTGAATGTTATTAAAGTGGCCATCCATGGGGAGTACTACTAGTTCAAAAGCCATTGCCTGGGAAGGGTGGTAGGTTAATTCCCAACTTTGCCTGACCCCTTCCTCTTAAGCATAACCATTGACGAACTCAGATGTACTATTAACATGCATATGCCAATATTAAGGATAAATGTATCCACTTAATGATTGTAAAGGATACCATTCGAATTATACCAAACCCTTTCTTAACAGCAAATTTACTTTCCCTAAGGGAACAGCTAGTAAATAGAATTGATTTTTAAACTCATATTTGTATCACCATGCGCCATAAAACACATGACACCTTATGCATGCATGTCACAGTTAAAAACTCTAGTGCAAAAACGGTGTAAGTGACTTTTGATGAAGTTCTCAAATCTCACTAGATTATCCCTATTATCTCTTCATAACTTTTAAGAGAGTTTAGCATTCCATTCAAAGTCACGTTTTTGCTCTAGGCAAAAATGACATATTAAGTGAATTTTAATCAATCAGGGAGAGCCCTACATTATTTCTATTATCTCTTCAACATCCGTGGGAGAATTTAGTATGTCATACAACTTGTCATGTTGTTGCACTTTAATTCAAATTGTCTCGGAAAAGATGAGTTATTCTGAATATGAAAATGATGTAAAAAATCCATTATATTTACCTTATTATAGGAAATTAACAATGCACTTTATTAACGCGATTTTGGAAAATTATACTTGAAAAACAAACGCGAACAATTTTTTACGACGTTTCGACATCGTCCGATGTCATTATCATTTCTTTGAAAGATCACGGACTAACAACAACACCTCCGACGAGAAGCTTCAAAATTTTAAAGAAACGCCAATCGAAGTTTGATTGCCTCATATACGAGATGTTTTATATCAAAGAACTGTCACCCACTCTCAACGTTTAGTCTGACTCTGTGCGAGCAAAATTATTTACTTAATTGTTTGGTTCACTGAAACTGTTTTTATTCACTTTAAATTATTAATCTATTGTACTGTATTGTTATTGTCCGTTTAACTGCATTGTATGCCTATTCTCTGTAATTTATGTACATAAAAAAATTGTTCGCATTTGTTTTTCTTATAAATTTCATTTATCAGATTTGGAAAATTCGCGTTAATTAAATTTATCTTAATTAATAAATATTGATTTAGCTTTTATGCATGTTATTTAATAACATTGTTAATTTAAAACACCTTTATTTTATTAGAAAAATCAAAATCTCACGACTCCTCTATAGGCTCCTCAGAGTCACTAGTGGACAAGATATCTTCGCTGCCTGGGTAAAATCAAGTTCAAAATGTCTTTTTACTGGTTCTGATATTTATGTCTCTTTAAGTTGTTACCACATTCGAGCAACCCTAAAAGCTAACTCAAGTATAAACGCTTCTTTTTCTCCACGGGACATTATATTTATGTTGAGATTTGTACTGAGTGCAGAAATGTAAATCGCGAGTTTGCAGAAATCGAAGTAAATAAAGTAAGATGCTTATCGTAAAAATTCGCGTTAATGCATGTAAACCTAATTTTTGAAAAATTCGCGTTAATTTAGTAAAACGTTGATTTTCATCGCTTTGTCAACGTGCATTGTTAATTTCGTATATAATAAGGTATGTTTTGATTTGGAAATAGCCAAACAGTTTGCCACCCACCAATTCAAGTTCATATTTCTGAAAAAGGGGATAATTTATCCATGAAAAAAGAAAATCCCTTTCAGTCCTTTGCACTGGCTCATCCTTTAATGTTTTCCATTTGAAAGAAAAATTTTTAGTCTCAATTTTTTTCTGTCTTTATAGTCAATGGCATTTAAAGTGAACAGCATTACGCCATTGTCTTGTCTTTCAAACAAGCACAAAGTACCTGGTAAGTTTATACACTCTAATTTCTAGTATAGGCACCAGAGAAGGGGGTGTACCGTACAAATTTTTTTCCAAATGCTATTCAGATCTCAACAAACATTTTAATTCTAATCAAGGCTTTGATAATGTATTGGAGGTTAAGTTTGCTGAAAATATTTGTTTATTTTATTATAATAGATTGAAATAAATGTGATTCTAAAGCAAATTTAGTGATTGCATGGTGGCAAAAATGCTAAAAGAAATGGAATTTGATTATTTTTGCTTCTATACCAGTGGGACATATGAAAGTGAGACGGCTTAAAAAAGAATGTTCAGTTTGTTTGGCATCATTTATGTGAAATAAGCAACAGAATAAAAAAAGTAACTTGAACAAAAGTAAAAGTAGGTGATTTTTTCAAACTCAAAGAGTTTTAAGGACTTGTTTGTTTCACAAGGAATCAGACTGAGGGTGTCTGATTTCTTGAAAATAAGCCACAGGCTTCTGATCAGACATTCTTGCCATTTAAGTGTTAATAATTAGAATTTAAAATGTCAATACAATGTAAATTCAATGGCAAATAAATGAATACTGAATACAAGGGCTTTTTGAGGTCCTTATGAATCGAACGATGTACAGATTAAGAAGACTGGAAGGTAGTACAAAATACCAGAATAATCATTGTTTAATTAATTATTATGTTGAATGTGATATTTATCCTGTTTTAAACAGGAACTAAAATCCGGCATGAAATATAACTCTTAGGGCTACTGTGAGGAACAATTGATTCAGGTTATCAAAATTATATACTGTCGGTGTATTTCTTTATCATCCAAGTAGCACAGGTTATCAATTTCTTCCAACACGTCCCATAACTTTTGAATTCAACCCTATCTGCATCCCTAAGAAAATTATCCGTTTTTGAAATCGAGAAATAAGACACTTTTCCCTGGGTAAATTTGTGTGCCGTCGTTAACTACAGTATAGACAGTGTCTCTCCTCTGATCAACAGTCTTTTGCAACAGCCCAAATTGGTTAATGGATCAATTCTAGCAGCAGAACACTGGGATACCTTTATTTGTACAACATTGTCTTGGAGATCGTTGCTTTTCAAAGGCTCATGATCCAATGTTTTGGTGTCTTGCAAACGGCTGTAAGGACCTAACGCAACTCATTCAGGAACACATTTCTAGTTCCCTCTTTACTTTCTTTTGCGGGTCATTAGGGTTTTGTCTCTTTACTTTAAACTTTGTGAACAGAAAAATGATTAAATCTTTCTCCATGAAGCTTACAAATACTGAAAAAGTGTGATTCTTGCTGTTACGTTATCGTAGTTTCGACAACTCTAAAAAAGGTAATTTTAGCGACAACTACGTGCAGATGCTGAGCACGATGCGTTCCAACTTGCAGTTACTGTATTACTCATAAATAATTATCTAATAAGCTTATATTTGTTATGTAAAAAGGAAAAAGTTTTTGAGCATTTGAATGTAGCAAAAAGATCAGAATAGACAAGTGACTGTAGCCTTGATAAATAATATGCTGGGTAACTGAAATCTAATATAACCAATAAGGCCGTTAATATTGAACTTTTTTTGTGCATTATACCAATCCGAATTAAGTAATGAACTAAATAAACTAAACAACTGCATGGTATGTGCCGCCATACTCATAGCTGTGGTTAAACTAGCTAGGGCTAAAAGTTTTCCCATAAAAAATTGCCACAGATTGGGTTCAGGTTGAGTTTCCGAGCATTTAATAGTTTTCAGTTATACTGCAAATGGAAATTCAAGTGTTTCACCTGGTCGATTGGCGTTAGGATCAAATATAGACTCTGAAATCATGAGTTCTTTGCAATCGTTTCTGCCCATCTTGTACTTTTATATTACAATGCCCTTCACTTGGTTCAGTGATTCAGTTATTATTTTACTTACGTACATAGACAGCAGTCTCAGTTATGTTTAACAAATTCACTGCGGTTGGTGCAAGTGGCTTTTGTAGAAATTGTCGTGTTCTACCTGACTGAACCAGTTTTTGTTTGTCTCAAGAACACTATCTCAGAATTTCAACGCTTGTCTAGTTTTTTGGCTAGTAACATCTAATAGCGCAATGACTTTAAGTTGTCACTAGCCACTAGTTTGGTAAGTTACAAAAATAGTGTTGAGCTCTGAACTGTGCTTGACAATCTCATCAGTGCCAAGAACAAAGTACTCGCCTGGCGTTCCGATAGCCACGAAAGCGTACCGGTAACGTACAGCATTTACTAACTTGAAACTGAGTAACCAGTATTTGGCTGAACGTAAAGTATCTATAGAGAGCACAAAAGTGTTTTTATCTAATTTGAAGCCACGACAATGGGCACTACGACCACCGCCATACATAAAACGTTTGTGATAAATAATCCCACAGTGGCCATTATTGTGGCTTCGAATTAAATATGTTGTGCTGTCTATACTTGAGTTGACCTTGATCTTTGTGGCCACATCCCACAAACATTGCGCAATTAAACTTTAAATTGAGTAGCAGCAGTATAGTAAATACATTTTTATAACAAGAGTTGGTGCAAGACGTAGATTATGGTATGAAAATTATTACACTGTTTACCGACAGGCTTGAAAACTGGTCTTGTGATATTAAATCTACCTTTGATAGGAATGGTGGAGAATTTTAAAAGGCTTTGGGATTCAGGTACGTAACTCTTTTACTTTTCCATTTGATATTCGAGAGCTTAAGCACCAGACGTTCTTGTTATCACGGAGGCCAACCGTAACTAAACTGTCAGGAACTTCAACTTTATTTATTTTCTAACAGTTTTTTACAGGATTCAACTTGCCTGCAAGTAGCGTAGCTAATCTGGGCAGGCAAGTTATTACAAAAAAAAGAATTATAGGCAGAAAAAAAAAAGACTTTGAGGGCTAAAAAAAAATATGTTTATACCAGTTTCAGAATGAATAAAGGGAAAAAAGGAAAAAAAAAAGAAAAGAGACTTGTTTACAAATGAGAAATTGTATATTGCATTGACTTTGATTAGGTAAATTAATAAATTTTAGGAGTGCTGCAAGTAACAAAGTAGGAAAGGAAAGGTAGTGGGCTGGCACTAAAACAACGTGCGTTGGAGCAAGTGAGTTTGTTAAATTGATGTTTGTCATATTCCGTCATTAAATGCCAAACAGTCATCGCAAAGGAATAGAGATCGCTGTTTTAAATTAATGCTCAACAAGTAAAGTTCTTGAATAGTTTGCTGGCTTTATCAAAAATAACAACAAATTACCATTCCAAAGTAATCTTGAAAACATAAATAACATTAAAAAAAAAGACCACTACTGAAATGGCACTCCTAAAACGAGTACCCGATTTTGAACTCAGATGTTTTAATATAAATTTGATATCCAAGAGTTGCGTTCCAGAAAGCAAAAAAAAGAGAGAGTAGAAAAACTGTGAAAAGTTTGTAATGTTCGGTAATCATACGGTCCAACCCCTCCTTAGCTTTTTTACGTTTAAAAAGAGAAATTCCACGTCATATTAAATTGACGACTGTGTTCTCAAAAACAGATCGTTTTCTTCAAAACAAAATCAAAGTCAAGTTTTACAGTATCTCCATTACCTGCAATAAGGTCTAATAGGAAAATAAACGTACATATGAATATGTATATAATATAAACGCATTAATATTGCACAACATTTATTTCCCTTTTGATATCTGAAGGCACTGACTTGCGTATATCATAAAGATCTCTTTTTCTCATGACGGACGGGATCAAAAATCCTCTTATCAGGTGTTATATAAAGTAAGCTATTGAGACTCCAATAAAGAGCTGATACATTTGTAAGTTATTAGCGGAGCTCCTGCGGAGCACCATACTTAAAAAAATATAGTATATGCATCGAGTTGAATTTTCAACGTCATGACGTCATGTCCGTCCGTTGTCCGTCCGTCCGTACGACGTCCGTGTACACTCGTGAGTGAAATATTTTCTTTCTCGTTCATCTTTAAAGTGATTTTTTTCTAAAAGGTATATGTGTTTTTTTAATTTCCTCCGTGTGTTCTTTGATATAATTTTGGCATTTGTAAATTGTTTGTGTATTTGGCGAGAAATCAACCTTCGTGGCATGGCCTCTGTTTCCGTCGTGTTCGATACAGTTAAGTACTCGTTTTGTAACTAAAACTGTCATTTAAAGTGCTCAAAATAAATCAAAGAAACTGAAAAAAAACCTTACTTTTATTGGACAGATTAGGTCTATACCTTGTTTTGTTTTTGGTAACTGTGGAGAATTAAAATGCGTTATTCTTCAGCGTTGCTATGTGGAAGGAGAAAGATGTAAAGCTTTAGGTCAGTACACCCGCCCTTGTACCGCCGCCACATAATTATAAGTCGCTCCGTTGTTTTTTTAGGGCGGTGCGCAGGTCAATGGGCTTTGACCCTGATATGCGGGCCAGATCTGCCAAATGCGGGTCACTTGGGGTCTATGGAATTTCTTCTCATTTGTTTAAAGCCAGGAAGCCAAATTTCCTCTTTAATTTAAAAATACTTTATCCAGTCAAGTATCGTTCATCGTGGATATATGTGGTTTATGTTCGGTACAACACAGTTGAAGCTCGTTAAACTTGTCAAGTAATTTGGTTGCAGATGTTTCTATAAAATATTGTGAAACATTTTCCACTTTATGTTGAAAAGCTGTATCAGGGTGTGGATTTATAAATTCAGTATCATTTACAAGCAAGGGAAAACTTTTTGATATGACATAGGGCCTGGTGCGAGAAATTTTAGTGGCTACAAGTGTCGGGCCATTCTTGGCTAGGTTGACCTGACAAGGATGACTTTCGTGAAAATGTCTTTTAGTTCATTTCATAGACGACTTTTTCTATCAGCTAAGTTGGAGGTTTCAGCAAGAAATAGTTAAATCTACAAGATATTTGTGCGAGAGCCGTAGAGTAAATCCTCTCTGCCATACCTCAAGTGTTGGTAAATGTAAATATATAATTGACCGACTCAAAAATCGTAAATGTAATTTTAAAAATCAATTTAGTAGTGATAGACAAGTTATTTCTAATAGAAAGTGAGTACTTCGAGCTCACTATTTTGTTGTAGTGACAATACTGTTCTATTTTCTGCATTTAATGTATTTGTACGGTTACTGTACAGGGAGAAGAGTAAATTAGTGTTAGAGTGAACGCTCTTAGAGAGGTTTTCATTAACCCGTGAAACACACTTCTGCGTATTACACTTTATCATAGTTTATTTGAACCGCTGATCGTATTTATCGTGTGTACCGAAATGGTAGTGACAACCTTAAATTGACTCTCGATACGGTATGGACTTGAACCGCTGGTCGTATGTATCGCATGTTCGTTGCTAGTGACATCCGATGATTATACTATGTTCCGAATAGGAGGCTCGGCTCGCTTCGCTCGCAGCAATGAAATTAAAATGATAAATTTAACATGCGTTTAAAAATAACGCAGTTCTTGATGATACAGGGTAATTATGACAATAGAGCTTTAGTAGCTCAGCCAATCAGAATACAGGATTAGCATTAGTCCATTAGTTGAGTGATACTTTAAAAATAGTATTAACTGTTTACTAAATATGTTTACAGGTAATGCCCCGGATGGCAAACAGGCTCCGTTATGGATGGACAACTGGACACTTTTCTACTGGGGATGGTGGATCGCTTTTGCTCCTTTTGTTGGAATGTTTATCGCTAAGATTTCACGAGGCCGCACCATTAGGAATTTCATATCCTACACATTAATTTTGCCAGCGATCTTTGCCTTTATGTGGTTTACCGTATTTGGAGGTGCTGGGTTGAAAATGGAGCGAGACGCAGCCCTTGCAGGAATTGCTTGTAACTCTACTTTTGGTGGGAAAAACTCTGAACTACCATACAACGGCTTATGGCGATTGTCCTGTCGCGGGGTGTACGATATGTGGTTTGACGTCATAACTCATTATGACGGGATTGGAAACCTTATGTGTATTGTATCCCTTGTTGGGATCATTTTGTATTTTGTAACCAGTTCCGACAGCGGTTCGTTAGTAATTGATGTCTTGTCAGCAAATGGTGATCCAGATCCGCCTATTATTCAAAGAGTGTTCTGGGCGTTGACCGAGGGCGCGACTGCCACTGCGTTACTATGGGCGGGTGGGAAAGAAGCTTTAGTAGCACTGCGAACAGTGTCAATATGCTCTGGCCTTATCTATACAGTTTTGCTCAATTTTATGGTTGTGGCCCTGTGGCGCGCACTCAAGACAGAAGCGGGAGATCTGAAAGCAGACGCACCTCAGTTTCGATCGGGAATATTGGATCCTCTGTTTTACTTCACAAGAGATAACTTGTTACAAATTTTGATTGCGGTCGTGGCCCCGTGGTGGTCCATGGGAAAAGCTGCTGGTAAACTGTACGAGAATAAACCCTTCATCTATATGATCATTCTTGCAACTCCTTTTTACGGTTGGGCTATACTCGAGATACTAGAGCTAGTGCAAGCAGGACTGGCTTACGTTGGATGGGCAATATTTTTTGGCTTTGTAAGTTACGCCACGGGTATTCGGTCAAGTATACGCGAGAAATACAAAATCCAGGGCAATATGGCGGAAGATTTTTTTGCTGTCTTGCTTTTGTATCCACTTGCCGCTTGGCAAATGCAAGATCACATGGTAACCGCAGTGGATCATGGGATAGATCCAGAGATTGGTATGTTATCATCCAATAAAGATGACCGAGAAACTAACCTTTGAGAACTCCGTTATATGGAATTGGATATCATACTCATTCATTTCTTTGAAAATATTGTCATTTTTTTCTTTTTATGAAAACCTTAATTTGTAAATCATTGAATAATTTATATAATGAGCCATATATATAGGGGTGGGGGGAGGTACTCAGATACATTTTAGTGGAGGTAGAGGGGTACCACCCCAATCATAGAGCCATAGACCATAGTATTTCATGTGCCCACAAGGAAGGTGGAATAGAAACTGGTATTTTGTGAGTCATCCTTTTTTTACCTAACCTCCCAATTAGAGGTAATAATAAGATAACTTATAAGTATAAGGTATAATAAGAGCAATTGTTTTGTGATTGCAGTCTTTCATCAATTATTTAGATGCTGAAAACAATTACGTACCAAAGACGCTTGTTACATGCAGTTTACTTATGCAATTTATTAGAAATCAAAATATAGTTAGTTTTATATTTTTATACAGAATTGTTAAAATAAGCTTTTAATAATAATACTTACGTCTTCAGCTTTAGCATTTTACTTACCTGTAAACAAATAAATCATAAATATGTAAAAACATATCTCTTAAAAAAAATAAACAAATAACTTTTTAATCTGTTCCCGAGTACATATTTACATATTTAATGTGAAAAACAGCTTCTTAATAAGTGCCCATCTTTGCTGGTTTAAAAAACATGTAATGTGCTCTAGATGACAGCCTTATAATACTTTTTCGATTTCCTAAAATAACAAATTCACATCACCAGCTAAGATGAGAGCTTGTTTAGGTAGTGAAAAAAATCATGAATTGAGGAGGCTGGCATCATATATACGTAGTGTGCTCCAAATGACAGTCTAAATAGTTCTTTGGTTCTCTGAAATAACAAATTCACATCACCAGCTAAGCCGGCTATTTAAAAAAAGGTGAGCTAAATCCTTTACAAGCCAAATGATTTATGGTGCCGGCACTTATCTCTGTTTTCTGTGGTGTTAATTAAGCAGACGAGAATTATTGACATCCGCCAACGGCACACTAATTCATCGCAGGTAAGTTCCCAGCAGATGCTGGTACTCATTTACCTATCCCGGAAGGACTGGAAAGCTGAGTTAGCATATTAAGCTGGTGCAAAAGTTGGGAATTGAGTAAGGATGACGCCATACGTAGCGTGCTCTAGATGAGATTCTAAATAGTTTTGTCTTATTATTCATGCCGATCATCAGTGTGTTGGAGAGAGAAAGAAGCAGTTACTAGGTGAAAAGCGCTTTTGTGAACTGGTTGATTAATTATGTACTAGTGATGACGTCACAAAAATTTGACTCATTTGGTCGTAACATTCTGAAAGAACAAAATGAAAAATACATTTTCCACCAATCAGTGATAAGATATTTCCAAGCTTATGCTCAGATAACCTCATACAAATATTCTTTAAATTGGCTTGGTTCCTAAAGTTGAAAACCAAGCCATTTCTAAACGATTTGTAATTGCATAGAATTATTAGAGCGTAACTAAGGTAATATCGTGCCAATAATTTGCACTAGCAAGGTGATTTTTGGCAAGGATACATTCTACCCGGAGGGGACTCCATATGGGAGTCCCCCCCGGGACATTTTAGTCTTGATCGATCAGATGATCCCGACAACTCCCACGAGTTTACAGTTTCAAGTTTTGTGACGTCACACTTCACCAAGCTATTGACTTTTTTTTCACAATTTGAAAATGCAGTTGTTTGAATAGCAGGATTTGTTATTATAACTAATCATTCGATTTCGAATTCAATTTGGAAATAATTTACTGAATTAAGTGGGCTTTACAAAAAGTATTAAAATTGCAGTGACCCCGTACCTCCAAAACGATCCTCTTGCTTAGTTTTCAAGAAAAAGCGACAATTCTTTTCAAATTGCACTGAAATGTCTTTTTGCACTCTGGCGTTAACAAAACATAACTATAGTAAATTTGTTACTGAAGGGAACACTCAATCAAATGGTTAAGGTACGACTTTACAAACGACGCCTTCGTGAAAGTCTCCCGATTGATTCAAGACAGAAGACCAAGAATAAAGTTTTTTTCAGTTACACTTATTATTAACTTTATTGAAGGCCTCTTACAAAACGCGGAAGCGTAAATGCTCATTTTTTAAAGTTGATTTTTAATGCTCACCTATTATCATGCAATATGTTGTCACTAACCATAATCAAAAGCTTATCAAAAGTGCACAGCATCCACAAGGCAGTTTTAATCGGTTGGGTATTCAAAAACGATATGGCAATTATAAACGATGTGAAAAAGATTGCGATGGGAATAAACTAAACCGTGTCACCCAATAGTATGGGTGCTTACTGTTTTTTTTTTCCACAAAGAAAATGAAATTCAAAGAATAGATGTTACAGCTATAGATAAAGTAACGGAGTGCTT
>JAPEIX020420641.1:0-13772 GCA_026122405.2 Zoanthus sansibaricus
CCTGCTAATTTAAAAGCTGTAATATTGAAAAGGATATCATATCCAAAGCGCACTTTATCCCAAAGCTTCAAGGTAACTGGTTGACGGATACGAACCTGATTAACAAAAGTCTGCAAGATGAACAGTATAAAACTGGTCAATCACATAACAGGTGCATGTTTTTTTAACTTCAGTTGAATTTTTTTTCTTTTGACCCCAAATTCAGTTAATCATTAAAAATTCATAGTTAGTCGAGCTAGACTAACTATGCTCAAACATAAATGTGAACTCAATATATTAAAAATCCTCTCCCTTCACCGTTTCACATTTGATATAACTAACAAGAAGTTTTTTTCAATTAAAAAGCCTATTAAAAAGTGTGTCATGCGTTGAAACAGAGCGTAATAAATTTACATATTGCCAAACTTTTATGCCGCAAGATCTAGAAGTGTGAAAAGCTTTTCTTTTTCTTTAGCATATACATTTCTTCGGCGCAACGCTCTGAACGTCAACTCCAGATTCGGACTTCAACTAAAATCATGACATTTGAAATAAAAGGATATTTTTACTTCGCATTTCAATTAATGATTCAAATATAATGAGATAGAAAAACTGCCGAAAAACAATCGAGATTGAAAAATACATTGAATACTAAGGTTTTGTTAAACGGGCGTTTTCAGTTAGTATATCAATTCGAACTCGATCAAAACAAATATATACACCGTTTAGCGAAATTTTCTTACACAAGCCCATTTGCACTGAATAAATTTAATTTTTTTTACAAAAAAACAAATTTAAAGTAAATAAACAATTTCGTACCATACCATATATACTATGCTGAAATTGATCAGTTTAATTCTTCTTGCCTTACCCCATTCAGCGAGCCGAGATCATGAAGTTGATACGTTTCTTTTTCCTCATCTACTGTAATCACAGCGTGGCGTTTGTCAACACTCCGCGACTGTTGAAAAAGAATTACAACAGACTTCAATAGAACTCAGCTAGAGAAATCTCCTACTTATTTCATTGCAAAAATAACTATAAAATTATAGGACAGTCATTTTTTATAACAGCGTTGTTGGAGAAATTCGTATACATATCGAAACATTTTTTAAAAAAGGAAAGACTACACTGTAAGAACAATAATGGTGTAAAGACCAAAACCCAAAAAACGAAGACACACAAAAAATATCAAAATTCATTCATAACTTGCGCGAAAGAACTCAGGTGGAAAATTTTAAACTTACTGAGGCGTTTAAAAGCTGAACCAAATACAAAATATCAGATGAATAACATACACTTCTCCTTTTAGTTTAAAATTAATGTTTGAGTTAATCTAACCAGGATTTTATAAAAATCGATCGAAATGTGAGAACGCGTTTCAAGAACTTTGCTTTCGTGACTGCCGCGAGGCCATTCGAGCTACTCAACAAAATTCGAAGAGCAACAAAAGAAAACGTCAGTTTTTGTAAAAACACAAACCTTTAAAGTCAAGTCGAGAGACTCTGCTCTTCCGACGAAAAAGTTTGGTCCTCTAAGTTGGTGATAAACTCCATCACAAGTCTGCAAAGCCCAAGGGCGCGAAGTGGAACAGCAACTCATAACCTTGATTCAGATTGTTGCGTGACAGAGATGGGAAGCAAATCATCGTTGGATACCATTCAGATTATCAAGACAGCTTGAAGCTGTATTACATCTCTTTCAAGTCGACAAAGTACCTGAGAATTTAACACTTCATGCTACATTTTCGTTCTTAAAAACTCGACTGACTGCTTCCTGGCAGTTTTCGCCATGATGAAAAAAACCGCTGTTCCATGGTAACAGCGTCACCTCACCATCACCCCGAGGGGTAAGAATTAAATACAACTTGTAACCCTTGTAGCTGTTTTTACGCATTTCAAGCGATTTTGTTGCCCATTCCAAAGTGATAGAAAGGGCAACAAACTGATCGCTTAAAATGCCTAAGAAACAGCTACAAAGGATCAACAGACTTCCAGAAACAACATCAGACCAAAGTCAGTAAAGTTTTATTAAAAATTAAATTTGCGATTTTACTTCCTTTTTTGATTCCATACAAATACCGTATTTTTGAGTTCACACTGATTTTTTGCGTGGTTTACATGTGAGCCAAGCCGAATGTCCGCTGGAAGATGAAGTGAAGCTCAATCCAAGAACATTACTTAACATAGGTAGAAAAGCAATTTGACTGAATACTTCAACGATACTTATCAAAGTGACTACTCAGTACTGATACTGAGTTTGCGGATCGGTCTCTAATTTCAACTACAGCCACTGGCTGATCAATTTCTGTTTTATCCCTAATTTTTATTTTCCCTCTAAACGCTTCTAGTATTACTGGTTTAGTTTATCTATTTTAAAAATTCTTCATTAAAATATTAAACGTACTTCTTCGACGAATTCATTAAATGCTTCGCTGCTTGCACCTGAAAATTATTCTGTCCACGTTAATATTTACAAGTTCTATCTTTTAATCTTTCTTCAAGTGCAGCTTTTTCATTTCTATCTTATTCTATTTGATTTACTTAGAAGATATTGGGTATATACAGGATATAATTTTACGACAAAACATTGCCAAATCATTGCGATAAATTATTAAGCATTTATAAATAAAGACAGTAAAAAGCTTGAAATACGACGTTTTGACTTAACCTTGAAGTCAAACTATAAAGCGTTGAATGTTGAATTGTCCTAAAAATAGAACATGAATGTATAATAAAATAAAGCTTGAAGTTATGTAATTTACCCAAGAGACGCAATCAAGTGAAAAGTTTAGCTCGAATGGAGTCCTCTTTCAAGAGTATTGGGTGAAGGCTTGAGTTTCCTAATGAAAAATATTTCATGCAGAAGACAATCAAACTTTGGCATTTCTTAAACTAGAAAAAATATAGCAAAACCCGTGTACAACTTTCTGTATTGTTGAATCCATTAAAATCATGGAAAAGATTAAAATTTCAATAACAGAGATTCAGTCCGCAAAGTTCGCGAAGCACATCTCATCCTCAAAGCCAATACTCTTGATCCTTATGGACTCAACATTAGAGAAGACCTGCAATTTTTACATTTTCTACTTTTTTTCTCCTTTGGCCTTATCCTTTTTTTAATTTGTATATTTTACTGCTTGTTTGTTATTTACATGCCTTATCATATTTCGTTTATTGTCTTCAATCGCTTAAATTTTTAAAATGTTTTTGACAAGCTTGACATATCATTTTCCCAATATATATATGATACTCATGTTTGTGTAAAGATGTCCTCACAACCTGATGAAGCTCATGTATATTATAATAAGATGCTTGCCTATGGCAGAATACCTATATTCATACAATACAATACACAAAATTATTATCAGTGTCTACATGAGGCGCCCCATGGTGAGTTCCGAAGGGAAATTATTCGTTTTTTTAGAAATGCTGGGAAATGCAAATCCCAGTGTTTTAAAGCAATGGATCTTATGTAAAAATGCTATGTAGACATTTATTTTAATGTTTACACAAGCACAAAAGCTAAAAACTCCAAATTTTGAAAAAAATTGGGGGTCCATGGCCACCCTGGCCCCCCTGTGGTGCGGCCCCTGACTCTTTCTCTTTTAGTTTACGTATGTATTGAAACAATTAGCGCGGAATGCATGGCAGGGGAAGTCTTACGCAAAAAATGAACTAAAAGGAGGAGAGTGGCTAAAATATTTGGGAAAGAAGGTCTCCTGAATGTTTCTGTAAAAGCATATTTAATTAGTTTTTTGGAATGTAGCTGAATTTCTTAAAAATTGAGGAAATAAAATAGAAATGTCGCGATGTGCCCTTGTTCAACTTTGAAAGCCAGCTGCTCTCTTGCAATTTCAGTCCAAATTGCATTCGTGGGATGGCAATTTATCCCGCCAGATTCGAACAAGCCAATGATCAACAAAATGTTATCCCTAGGAACACGGCGGCACCGTTTTTCCAACTTTCGGAAAATCCCAGCTCATCGCTTGAGCATTATACTAACACAGCGGATAGAAAAGAAGCATTCAGGTTTCTTAATCTTCTTTGTCTCAGCTTGCTGAGTAATGTGTAACGCAGAATGCGGCGCCTCCTGTTCCTTTTTTGCGCCCCTTTAAAGTTTCGCCAAACGGAAAACAAAATTAAAAAGAAAATGAAATTTTGCTCTTCAAAATCAACCATGATTTTACTCAACGCCAAAGCGAAAACAGTTTTACTGTAATACGAGACTGAGAGAACTGGCATGAAGCATGTACAATTGACAGTACAATGACAGCCGATCAGTTAGCAAGTAGAAGTGTTTGCAAGTTCATTCAAGCATGGGAAAAGTAAACGTACGAAAAAAGCGTGCTAGGTATGCTTTCCTAGCTCAAGTGTGACCACGGCCTTAGACTGCATTGCAACATTATCAAGAGTCGCCCTAATCACAAACTGAGCTACTTGCAGAAAAAACTGACCTGAATTCTCCCTAAGGCTCCAATACAAACTTCTGGTGGAAGAATGACTGGTTTTGCGTACGTTCCACCAATCTGAAATGAAAATAAAAACACCTTCATGCACTGAAAATAATAACTGGAAGCTGAACTTGTAAATTTACCAATTCAGTAGAGTTTAAAATGTTTGTTTGCGAGTAAAGAGAAACTCAGAATCTTGCAAAAACCAGAAAATAGCACAGCACCAAGTAACGTTAAAGGTATAATACAAAAAAAGAATATTTAAATAAATCGTGATTTAAGGAACCTTCCGTGCTATGTAAAAGCTCACATCTACGATAATATTCTCATTCAAAAACCACTCTATGGTCTCCTTAACCAATCGTATTCCACAAGCTTCAAGTAAGATGCCTACTCTCAAGTATTTTTATTCTTAAAGATTTTTAAACTAGGTTTGACTGCTTAACTAATTTGAGTCATTTGAAATATTAATTTTGCCCATTCTACATACTTAGCCGCCACCCATTTGCCTCCGGAGTAATCACGTAAACAAAAGCTTTCCCGGAATCGTTTACACCTTGATAGCGGTTATCGTGAAAATGGCCAATTGCAAAGTGATGATGATGGTGATGCTATATTGGACACACTTACTGATCCTATATTGGACACACTTTCTGTTCCTATATTAGAACCACGTACTGAACCTATAATGTTGGACACACTTACTGATCCTATATTCGACATATTTCATGATGCTATATTTGACACACTCACTGATCCTATATTAGACAAAGTAAAAGTCCCTCCACTTAAATCGTTCGGTCCCAACTGTCCTGCTATTCCACGCTCATGAAGTCCCTTGAGTTCCACAGCTATCTCAACTATCGATTTGTTCTGTACGTCTTTCACATTTGGTACCACAAGACCTTGCGGGGTATCCATTGCTAGACCAATATTATGGGATGCCTGGGAGACAATAGAACAAAGCACTGTATAGATGCTAACTTTTAACTCATCTATTTTTATATTATTGTGTTTTTTATTTAATGAAGTCAGGGAAAATGGGAGGAAAAATGGATTTTTGAAAAGGGGGAAGAGGATGTAATATTTTGAAAAAAAATTGCTGAAAAAAATTGTGTAGCATACAATCGAGAATAAAAAAGTTTCTACAAGGAAAATACCCACAAAACAATCCTACCGCTGGACTTTTATCGGAAAAAATAACTTGCTTGTTCGCCCGGGCGAAAAAAAATATCGCATGGACTAAATCATTCACTATGGTTCCCTTCCCCCACTAAAAAAAATCAAATAGGCCTTCCCTAATAATGAAATGTGTCATTGTGGTAATTTGGATTTGACAGGGAAATTGAATTTTGCTTTCAAAAGATCGATATATAATTGAAGATTCATTAATCTGATTTAATCCACATGCTAAACGTCATTTTACGTATATTTGAGCGGAGAAGAGAACTACAAACTGAGCTCGCCATACCAGCAACCAGCTTAATGTGCAGCCGGCATTTTGTTTAAAAAGAGAGCTATTTCTTGTGAATGCATTAAGTTGTATGAATTGGTGAATCACATTGCCAAAAGGTCTTGAAAGCAGCAAAATAGAGATAATTCTTTAACAGTAAGTAGACACATAACGTTTTTAAGTTTAACAGACATGTTTCGACACTTTTAGTGTCATCTTCAGTAATACAAAGGAATAAATATTGCTCCATAAAAGCACTTTGTAACACTGAAGATGACACCAGTAGTGTCGAAACATGTCTGTTAAACTTAGAAATGTTGTTTACTTAGAACTGGTGAATCCTTGATAAGATCATGCCAAATGTTTCTCCATCGCCTAGTTTAATTTTAGCGTTCCTATGGAGCATATCTAGTTTTGCACAAAGCTTTTCGTTCCCTCTAAATATCTTTGGAGTTTTCCTTCCCGCATTATTTTGCAGCATATATTTTTTTAGATTTTTAGTGTTTTAAGGCTTTCGCATCAAATAAGCATGGATTCGATTTTACCTAGATGCTTGTCACCTTACCAAATGTAACAAGGCGTCGTTTACTATTCATTGTTTAACCATTCAAGACTTTTTCTCAAGATATAGCAACAAAACTTACCAACCAAAAAGTTCCGAATCTTAAAAATTATAGATTATTTTTAATGATTTTCTTTGGCAACATTTTGAACCTACTCCCTTCTATCCCTGGACAGGACACTAATCCATCACAGGGTAGCTCCCAGCAGATGCTGGTACTCAATTACCTACTTAGGCGGAAAAGAAGGTCACACAAATATTGAAATCTCAGCAAGCCCTGTTTGAACTGGGGGCCTTGTAGCCGGAAGAGAACTAGAGTTCTTGTAACTGTACCAACCGTGACCAACAGAATTATTACACTCATAATAATTAGTTACAACAGTGCTGTGTCAGGGGTTGGGAAGAACTGAAAGGCCCATGGTCCAATGGCCCGTTTCTTTGAAAATCAATGGGCTATTTTTCAAATTTATGGGCCATTACCAAAATTCAATGTGCCAAAAAACTTTTATTTAACCATGCTGATAATAGACATTTAGTAAAAATGGACTGTTTTTATTTAAAATGTATGTAATGTTCATCTGTATGTTGTCAGGTACCATCATACGCATACATCACTTTGTATTTGTAGCAACTTTTTAAAAAACAATAAAAGACGAAAATACGCATTCAAATAAACAAGCGGGAAATCAAGTCTGTGTCCATGCTGATTGTTCAGTAAAACACACTGGCTGTGGTGTTAATCCAGTGACTGATAAAAGTATTTAAAGGCGCATGATGATGTTACACCCTTACAACAAGCTCTAATAGTCACAACGCAAGAGCATCAAATCGTGTTCGATCAATCCCGATAAATGGAGTTTTTTGTATAATGGTATAATCTTGGAAATATAAGTTGTAAAACAAATTACTTAAGATTTTCGTGGGGGCATACACTTTTTCATTTATATTTGATTCAATGAAACACAGAGTACCACCTAAGAAAGTAATTCAATAACAAAGGAGGCAGATAGTTTGTAAAAAAAGTTTTAGCTGATCTCAAAAAGCTCACGCGTCACGTTCCTGGATAGAAAATTACTTCAGCAGTTTTAAATAAGCATGAGAACAAACAAGATTAAACTCACAAATTTTGCATTTTCCAATGGGTCTTGAGTGGTGAACGTTCCGCGTGGGAACTTTGTATTTACAAATTTGAAAGTTTTCATAGAAGTTAAAGTAAGTTTGGTTCCGACTACTGGTTACGCTCGACAAAGTCAAAGGTCAAACAATGAAATATGTGTCTGGTAAGCCTATTCGAATCAATTAATGCAGTTACCCAAAGGTTTCATGAACTATTATATGTAGTCTGAATGTGTGGGAAATACTACACGTTATTCCCGAATTTAACGGGCGTGTGCATAACGTGAAAATACGACCCAATATCCTTGGCTGCAGGCAGATATTGCCCTTTAAACTGAAGCAAATTATCAGCAAAGGGGTATGTACCCTGAGTGATACGGGATATTGTACCTACCTTGTATGTTATACTAGTACACTCCGAGTCAACAGAGCTGTTTAGTATTGGATAATGGAATAAAGCCATTGATGCAGCCTTTATAAATATAGGCATGTAGGTAAACTTGATTCCCCGAGCTTTCATCTCATTTTTTATGTGGTCTTTAAATCTACAAAGGAAAATGGAAACACCTCCGTTGTTGAAACTAAAAAAACACTTGACGCCACTGTCAAAGGACATTTTTAATGATAAATTACCAGAAATAATCATAGATTAAAAGTGCGTCCAAGGAGCTTGCAATAGTAGCTAGGCATCACTGATATCTCAATAACTTTTAGCCAATAACATTTCGTTACTTTTATATAATCACTGCAAAAGCTGATTTTCTGAAGTCCGTCACATAAAGTCCGTCCCATCGCTTCCCCTAATTGAATGAGATAACTAACAACAATTGATATTAGAGATTTAAAATATGATATAATATTGCAAGTTATGCAATGAAAGTTATTTCTTTCAGACGGTATCACTTGACGACATAATTAGTAGCAGATTCTGGGGTCAAAAGTTTTGACCATTTAGTGAAACGTTCATCACAAATATTCACATAAAAAATCTCTCTGACTAGTGCAGGTAATTGATAATTATTGTGCTTAACTACTTTTATCAAAACCATCATGGGTATAAACTTTAAAAGTCAAGAGATATGCAAAAAATTAATATGCTTCAAAATAATCCTTCAAATGTAACACGAGTCACATAGAATTGCCTCAATAGAGAGATTTTGCTTCTTCGATTCAATTTAAAAGTAAAACACATCTTATAACTGGAAACGAGTAAACATAATTTTTTAAATCATCCAATTTTGTAAAATGTTGAAAAAAAAAGAAAATTAAATCTTTTAATGGAAATAAAGTATATTGACACATAGTAGAACGTTTCGGCCATAAACCATGGCATTCATCAGCTAATGTGTTTAACAACACGGACGTGGTGATACTCGATCGAGAAGAGGACTGGGTCTGACGAGGCATAAAGGAGGCCATATGGGAAAGGGTGGAGCAGCCGTCACTCAACCGCAAAGAAGGGGGGGGGCTCCATTTGAGTTTGGGACCAGGTACCAAGACTGCTTTCCTCGACGACTGTCATGTGATCTGTCCAGGTCACATGACCCTCAACATTAGCTGATGAAGGCCATCATGGTTTATGGCCGAAACGTTCTACTAAGCTTTAATATACTTTATTTCCAGTAAAATATTTAATTTCGTTTTTGCTTTATTCAACATATAACTGGAAACCTTTTGCTTACCTCACTAACTCATCAAGCACGATCTCATCACAGTATCCAAACGTTGGAACTGCTCGTGCTGCAGTCATTGTCTTTACCATGATCTTCTTTATACCTCTGATTGGTTCAGTGCGGTCCTGTAAAATAACCTCTGGAATCGGACGCCTGAGCGTTGCTGGAGCAGGCTGGGTTTCCTGTGGTTCAGTTGCTACTGGTGTAGGAATATCGGGGACTGGTAATGACAAAAAATCACAAGGTTTGTTTCAATGTTCTGATGTATATGTTGTGGTTTAAATTTGCTCTTTAGATTGAAATTTTCAAACCAGTTTTAATATTTAAACTAGTTGAAACGTTTCAAACTAGTTGAAATTTTTTAAACCGTTTTAATTTTTGTGTATCGGTCTTTTATGAGCAGTATGAAAAAAAGGCTTTCATTTTAATTTGGAAGTGTACAAGAAAAATTGGGAAATTCCTCCCTTATATTCCACCCACCACCTTCTACTTTCCTCTCCTTTTTTTTCGTCTATTTTTTTCTTTTTTTCGTCTTGCTGTTACCATCTTATACTTCAACACTTTTTTTCTTTTTTTCATTTTTCTTTAATCTGAAACACACCAAGAATTGAACTACTGGCTTTTGGATTTGTTTGAATGTGCAGTCCTAATTCATCTCCATCTGACCATGCTACTGTAGCAACCGTTGCTAGCATACCAGTTTTTCTAGGTATCACTAGTTATTAGTCTCGGACTGAAATGAGAAGAATAAACTGGTTTGAAAAAAGAAAACGGTTTGAAAAAAACAAACTGGTCCAATGAATACGTAGAAAAATCAAACCAATTTGAAAAAAATTAACTAGTTTGAAAAAAAAATTAAATATCTGAACCAAAAAAAAATTGAACCACAATATATACACTTTAAAAAAGACTTAATACACTATATGATCATTTGAGAGGTATACTGCTCACTCTACCGACCACTATAATTTACGATAAGGAGTCTGGGACACACTCATGATCAACACATAAGCAGAAGTGTTATTTCTCTTGCTACGAAACTTCAACATTTTTGGAAGAGGTGGCAACTCCAATATCTGGTAAGTCTGCCAGAGTTCCACCAATGAAGTACCAAAAACATTTATCTTCAATGCTGTTAGTGTTGGTCATTCAGTCGTGATTCGTGATGAGAATACTTCCCAGCGAGGACTTTGAAAGACTGGAAAGATTGAAGCTTTACAATTAGTTGAAGGTAGCAATGAACCAGTGCATGCAGCTTGCAATTGGATTCTTGTTAGCAGGAAGTTTAAGGGTCAACGTCAAACGTTGAAACGGCCAATACAGCATCTAATTCCTTAATTTGGAGGTGCACTGTTAGTGTCTTGATCCACCACCGCTAACTCCAACAGGTAAACAAGTACCTAACAAGCTGCAACTTAGGAAAGCAGCAGCTGCAAGGGCGTCTCACTGAATCAAGGATTTGTAGATCAACTTGAAGTAAATTAGTTGTTCAAGGTGGGAAGTGTGGATACTCCAAAACCGGACTGTTTCTTTAACTACCTTTCATTAACGGTGTCAGTTTAACACTTCAAAAACTTACTTCCAATTAGCTATGATTGGTCAATTTCTTCCCATGAATGCCGTTGAATTTGAGTCAAGTATACCATTCAGATCACTGTCAGTGCGTGTGTGAAGGATTATTCAATGATTAGATTGAAAGAGAATAAAAATTAGAAATCGTATTAAACTATTTAATGTACCTTGTTTTTGCATTTTACTTTCTTCAATAAATTTCACAATGTCTTCTTTTAAAACTCTGCCCTCCTTCCCGGTTCCTCGTACTTCACTCAGTTTTATCTAAAAAGAAACAATTATTCAAACATGTACTCGTTTTTCGTTAAAAGAAAGGTAATCATAATATTAGGACCTTATGCAACGAGGACGGGAATATGAACAATGACGGCTGAGAAAAATTACATTTCTATTTCGCTCTCTACTTCTTTGTGTAGGTAATGGGGGTTATACTGAGAAAGTCTTTGCTGTTACATCCTCAAGTCTCGACAACTCTAAAAAAGGTCTTTTCACGTTGTAATTTTAGCGACAACTATGTGCAGATGCCGAGCTTGATACATTCCAGTGTGCAGTTTTGTATTTTATTTAGTATTGTTCTTTGCCGCTGTTGCTGATGTCGCCTTCCTAGTTGCGTAAGGTCCCTAGCTACTAACTGTACTATAGGTGGTTTTCATGCCGTCTCAGGCCGACACAGATAACAATGGGGAAATGAACAAATGCTGGTGGACGAACAAAACGAGCTAATGAGCGATCTTTTGTTTACCGTCCACCAGCATGGAGGCGATGACGTGACGTGAAAACCACCTATATGTACATGATGTATAACATTTCCAGAAGTATCGCGGTTCACCAACTGCTTTCTTTTATTTGAAGACGTCAACATCTTGTGGTATTGCAGTCTCAAAATTGTGGTCTTTAATTGGCTTACACATGAGATCCTATATCAGCTATTGTTTTCTTAGCCAATAGCATTCATTGACTTAATTAGTTTTGAATTCACTGATGTTTACACTACTAAGATATAAACTTCAAAATTTATGTTTGGAAGTAATGAAACTTACAAAGGCAGGGCATCTGGTAAAGTGTGGCTGTGCGATTCCGCACTGTTGACTAAAATTCGCACTATTCCGCACTTTCTTTGTTTTTCCGCACTTTTCTGCACTTTTCATGAATAGTTAGAAAAAAACACATTAAATTACAAAATTATTGTTTACTAATTGCATTTATTTGACATACTTTGAGTTTCAGGGACAAAATAATTAATTAAACTATACGGACATTTACCTTTTCCAAGCCCAATTTAAGCAGTAACAAAAGTAAGCAAAATTGAAAACGACCGAAAAATAGTCAGGCATGTAACGATAAACTTCCAGTGAGCCTGGGCACTAAGCTAATTTTTCAAAACCATCTTTTATTGGGAAATGGATTTGTTTTGCGAAAACCATCACATTTTTGGTTCTACAGCACAAAGCAGTTTTCAAGATATTATTTTCAAGAGAGAAGCAATGTGATCAATGTAAAAGTGTAACAAAAGTTTCTTTACAATTTGTTAATGTACTGAAACTGTTCCAGGCAAGAATTTCCAAATTCCGTTGTTTTTTGACACTTCCAGGTCATTTCTTTTACAACTTCTGTATGTATAGTCGGTTAAATTGCTGTTTCAGTATTATTTGATTATATGTGCAAATTTTTTAACTGCATAGGGGTGATTTTACTTCAGGCTTTGATACTGTAAAATAAAATCACATTATATATGTAATTTTTTTAAGTTAGTTACAATATATTTTGTTACTGGTAAAACGCATTGCAAAAATCATCTTGACACTTCATACTTTTTAGAATAAAAACACTTCTTCAAGTAACAAAAGCAACCAGAAAAATTCCACACTATTTCCACACTTTTGAGCTTTTTTTCCGCACTATTTGACAAAATGTTCCACACTATTTTTCATTTTTTTCCGCACTCTACCAGATGCCCTGCAAAGGTAAGTTTACAAAGGTAAGTTTACAAAGGTAAGTTTACAAACTGTATTTTTAAATTAATTAAAACTGTGCCAAAGAGAGCAAGTAAATTTCTCATGAATGAAAATCTAAAGGACCAGCCGTCATTGACCCGTCATTGAACCGGCAACAAAATGAGCTGAAATCGATTGAAATGAGTTTGTTTCCTTAAATAAATCCTGTAAATGGATCTTTTGGGTTTTTTTCTAAAAGCAGAAAGTCAATCATTCTTTTAAATGTAATTATGTTAATTTCGCAGTTATTAAGTTTAAGTTGCTCAAAAGATTTAAATCCATGCAACTCTCGTCGTTTTCATCCTCTGACATGGCTGTGTCAGTGTTTGAATATTAAACATGTTGAGTAACTAAAATTTTAAAATTGGGTTAATCCCAGTCACTGTCTTCATCAAAATTATCCCTAAAAACCATATTTTTTCATAAAGAAAAAATTTAAAAATGTTTTGTGAACATGACAAACATGTCAAACGTTTTCACAAAACCACAATGGCAATGCTCCAGTAGCCATGGAAACTGTTTCGTATTAGAATTGAATTTTATAACGTCGCCATCAAAAACTGTTAGAGAAAAATAGTTGGAATCATGATACAAAACTGATTCCGATTTTGAGACGATAACACCACATAATATTATATTGACGGTGTTGGAAAAAAAAATTAATCATATTGGGCTCCATCGCTGCATGACTCTGGTCAATATCAAATATACTTTCTCCCAACTAGCAATCAATACTTTGTGGAGTTGCAGTCTCAAAATCGCAATTAGTTTATAGGATTTGCGTTTTGTAGGAGAAACACTAAATTAAAATTAATACACAAGAAACCTGGTGTTGTATCGTAGGTGCATTTTCAATGTTTTAAAACGTTTACAATGGCATTCATTCTGGTATCTAAAAATAACTCTTGCGATGTATTGTGGGATTGAAATTCGGACAAACACTGCATCTTTGACTGTGCATAATTAAAAT
>JAPEIX020421182.1:0-13766 GCA_026122405.2 Zoanthus sansibaricus
TTCAGAGGTTAAAGAAACTGAAGAGTCAATCATTTCACCTAATGTTGTTTATAGGAGAAATGAGCTCAGAAATAGGGTTGAAGGTAGACAACCACAAAAAGGACTACTACGACCCAAATCTCTTCCTGTGGTGTCAAGGAATGAATCAATAACACTTAGAATTGAGGCCTCAAATTCTACACAAGATGTGATATTTCTGAGCTCGTGGTAAATTTTTGAAGGTCCTTCCTCTTCCAACTAAAATTTTCGGATCTCTCTCTATATATCTTTATTATCATTCCGCTTAACTCTCACCATGTAAATGAATTTCTGTTCAAGACATTTCTTAATAAGTCACGAGTCTTAAAACATTTTTAAGAGCTGTTTTCCACAGAAATATCATTTGAATTCCTTGCGTATAGCCATGGAAAAGTGTTTTTGTTGAGCATTCCTTTAAATAAGGAAATGTGCATGTGGTTTGTCATGAAAAGAAACTGTGCTATTATTCTTAGTAACAGTGGTTACCGATAGTCTTTATATGTTGTGAAAATAAAATTTCACAATTACTAATCGGTTGATTTGAAAGAAGCACAAGAAGTTTCATATCTTAACTGCCGAAAACATACCTGAAATGACGCTTCTGTACAAATCATGGTAAGGCTTTACAAAAAGGAGTAAAAGAAAAAAGTCGAAATAAATAAACAAAGAAAGTAAGATAAAAAGAAAAAGGCAAAGACCGTGTTATTAATGTCATATTCATGAACACCATCCTATAAACTTTGATACTAATAGAGAGAAAACTGAGATTGCCAAGCAATGAGACAATTCAGATGTTAAAGTAAGTTCTTATAAATATTCATAATTTGGGGTCCTTCAAAAAAAATATTGTACGGTATGCCGGGTGAGAACCAATTTCCGTAAAAATCAAATTCTAAAAAACATTTCTCCTTCTATTAAGTAAAGCCAAACTTTCCGTGATTTTGCCATCATTCATGTTTCATTTTGCCCCCACTCCTGAAATATCTTTTACTTCACCCACGGCGCCATTTAATAATGACTGCTCCCACTTTAACAAACCAGACAATTTGTTGATTTACAATGGGATAAGTTATTTTAAAGTTTATATTTGCAGCGGACTGCACGATGGCTTAAATAATTGAAACTCTTTATTATTATAAACATTTCAACAGATTACGAGGTAGAGCCTCTTTATGGCGAATTCTAATTACCTTGATTACCTTGCAATGAGAAGCTCGTGGTGAATTAACTAAAAACATATAAAACACAATTGAAACATGAAGCAATATATTTGTATTGATATTATAAGTGATAGTCTAAGATTTAAATGTTATTCAAAAGATTAAAAAAGTTGGAACATACATGTAGCTTTTTCCTGTCAAGCTTTATAGTACGCAGCTTTCCTAACTTACAAGATTAGTGAATGAGTACCGGCGTCTGCTGGGAGCTAACTTGAGATGGATTAGTGTTCCGTCCAGTTGGAGTCATAGACTTTCACCTCTTTAACAATAAAGAAACACGGAAATAAACTGTAAAAGTACACTACTGAAGCATTTAATACCTTAGACTGTATACATTGGAGAAAAGACGGGGCATGCGATTAGAAATTATAATATTGTATCCCAGTCGCCAGGCCTTTTTTAAATAATTATAAACATCGTAAATTATATAGGTAAGCTTTTTAATTATCAAGCAATAGTTTGAGACCGCAACTGATTTCACTTATTACTACCTTAGTATCATTGATAATTACGTGCTTTTCAGCGGTATAAAAGAATTCGGTGAAATCAGTAAAACCATGAAGATATGATTATCGATAAGATATATCTCTATGCCTTCAGTGCAAGAATACTACGGTTTAACATCCTTATCTTCTCGAATAAGGACGTTAAACCGTAGTTCCAGTCTCTCGACACTATATCGAGGGACTTAAAAGAACCCACACATTTGTCGAAAAAAGCAGGTTAGTGATCCTGGTGTTGTGGTCTGTCTTCTTCACTAGTACTGAGGGCATTTACGTGTATTGAACCGCTGTTGTGGACTATCTAAGACCCCCAACTGTTTGACCCTGTATATTCTTGTAAACAGGTTCTGAAAAGGCCCGAGGGGAGAACTTGCATATATATGTATGTATGTATGTATGTATGTATGTACTATTATTTGCCAAAACACTATTGTTTGTGGAGTACCACAGGGGTTAATTCTTTGTTATATTATCTGCTTTCTAAAATTTTTTAACGGCCTCACTGTGCGTACATGTTTGTAATTTGGCAAGGGAAGAATGTATACCAATGCCCATACCTAAAATATTCGTTAAAAAAAGATTGAGGCTGCTAGCATTCTGAATAAATAGATTTCCAGCAAGCATTTTTTTATTCAGCCATTTTGTGTGACTAGTTGAATGATAATAAAACAATTAGACATCTCGAACGTTGTGTTGCATAGACTCCATCCTATTAAGAAGTCTTTCGGGTATTCCAACCCGAAGATCATTCATCCTGGACTCTAAATTTTAAAATGATATATTCTCTTCCAAAACGTGTTATCTTCCCATATAAGAACAATACCAACATATATATTTCTCTAAATAAGACTTTCGATGACTGACCTTACAGCGTGAGCGAAGTTTGGGCTGTTTAATATACAATATTTCGACTGGCCATTACCAGTATACATCAGAAATTGTTTTATTGAAACCTGATGACTGGGGGCTCAACGCATTGGTAACAGGTCTTAGTGAGGATAACAAGTGCCACTAATATTTTCCTCATAAATGCCGAGTAATGCCTCAGTACCGTCTAACAACAGGCTCTGCTACTGAAGTAGCATGTCACACGTCCCGGCCCGTGATCGTAACCCCTGGAGGCGAGAGGCTAGTGTCCGGCGCCTCTAAATAACGGGAACCCGTGTGCTAAGGGAAGGAAAACCCCTACAGAAAACCTCTGGCCCTTCAGGTTGGGGGTTGGGCTTGGGGCCAATCACCCATCCCATAGAACCAGAGTATTACAGAAAGTGAAACCACAACTTATGTAGAAATTTTTGAGAGCAGGCGTTCTGGCCCTATGTGCCCGAGGGCACGATGAGGATGAATGGTGAATGATGATGAAGACTGGTAACGGCCAGTCGAAATATTGTATAATTTTAAACGGCCTAAAAATATTTTGCTTCGATATTATTTCCGACTGACCACAACGGTCTAATCCAACGTTGGCAAGTGTTTAGATAGCATACGGTTTTGCACTGGTTTTTAACCAATTTAATGAGACCAGACATCTTTGCTTTTTCTTTAAAAATTTTTGTAAGATTTTTTATTAAAAAAAAGTTGTATATTTTTTTACAATCATTTAGCTTTGAGATTGAGTTAATTGTTTTATTATTATAGCAGAGCTCCTGCGGAGCACCATACTGAGAAAAGATGGTATATCCATCGAGTTGAATTTTCAACGTCATGACGTCATGTCCGTCCGTCCGTACGACGTCCGTGTACACGAGTGAAATAAAATATTTTCTTTCCTCGTTCATCTTTAAAATGATTTTTTTCTAAATGGTATATGTTCTATTTCCTTCGTGTGTTCTTCGATATAATTTTGGCATTTTTAAATTGTGAATCAACCTTCGTGGCCTCTGTTAGGTTAAATCTCTTTGGGAGCTCCGCTTTTAGGCAGTGCCTAAATCTATATATTAGAAGTAACATTATCAATTAATGACAGCACGTACGTGCTAGTAGCTAACTTGAAACCACTAAATTGGGTCACGTGGCCTAAGTGGCTGTACAGCAGTTGGTTACAAGGCAACACTGATATTACAGAGCTCACGGGTTTGACAATTGTTGAAGCCTGAAGGGGTCTCTTTCATTCAAACTGTAGCACAGTTAGCAGAGTTGGTTAGAGTGCAGTACCAATATCACAGAGCTCATGGGTTCGAACCTCGGCGAAGCCGGAACGGTTCTCTTTCATACATACTGTAGCGCAGTTGGTTAGAGCACTAAACCGATACCACAGAACTCACGGGTTCGACTCCTGTTGAAAAGTGAAGGATTCTCTTTCACCATTGCTAAAATTCTGGTTCTTTCTTTGTCTCCATTTTGACTTACAAAAAAAGTATTTGAAAAATTATTGGGTTGGCTAAAGGCTCGTCAACTTGTGAATCCGAGCTTACTAAAATACAGCTGGCTGGCTACGCCCCTGATCTAGATTTTGCTCTGACTAGCACTATGTACCTGAACAGGTCAGAAGGTTCCACACTGTGATATAACTTGGTGATCTAACCACCAGGTATTGGGACGATTCATTTCTGCCAAACACCACTTCCCTGATAAGAAAATGTAGTTTATTGCTGGTTTTCAAATCTAAATACTTTATCCAACAGATTTGTTTCAGTAATCTAAACGGAGACATCTGTAATACTCAGAAACAGTTTAAATCTTCAAGCTACATATATAATTAAAGTATACTTTATTTATCTCAACGCTGATGAGACAGCCAATGCTACATAAATCACATTAATTTTTTTTCACAAGAGAATTACTTTTGTATGGATCCATGTATTCAAAAATGTATTCATTAGAGCGCTGTTCCATTTTTGTGTTTAGCCGCAAATATTTCGTCCATGAAGTTGGGTATTACATCAAAGAATGATAGATATCAAAGAACGGCAGGCATACTGTAAAAGATTTTTAAAAGCTTAACTACAACACATTTGAATATAGACTAATTTATCAAACATTTTGCTATTCACAAATATGTTTAGCTCGAATCTCTTACAATGGGCTCCAACATTAACAAAATTCCATTCTAACGCTAGTAGTCTGCTCTTTGACTCGGATAGTTTAACAGCAACTTGTAGTTTTGATGTTTAAAATCTCAACGTTTTTTGGGGGGAAAAATGGATCAGTACACAATTCAAAAACGTTTGAATTTTAAAAAGCCTAACAAACTCAAGAATAAAACCTAAGTCATGCTTTTATAGCACATTCAGTTTGTAACTCTGTGGAATTATGGTCGAGACGGAATTTGTACCAAATTGTGCAATTATATAAAAATATACATTCCACAAAGAATGAAGATACTCAATTAGAATATATTCTTACTCAATTCCTTCCTCTTGTTGAGGCGAATGAAGTGTTCTGTGAAGCTCATTGGTAGCAGGATTCCAAAGTGTTATTAACTGTTAAATCAAACATCAAATTCAAAATCAATACAGTTCCATTAAAACTTATGCATCCACGAAGCCAAGTAAAATGTTAACTAAACATCCTACGTTGAAGAAGAAACACCCATTGAAACAGATCCTAATACATAGCTAACAAACTGGCTCGGGTTCCCACAGAAGATAAGTATCAATAAAAGCGTAACGCTCATGGGATGTGGTTAAGTGATAAAAATCTAGTATAGATAGTACATGTGCGGTAGGAGCTAGCTGTGATAGCATGCGACATTAAATTTTTAGAACTGATTCAACAAACTTTTACATTTCGAAAATGTAAATGCTTAGAATCAACTTTATAAAACGACAACTAAACTGAATTTCCAAATTTCCTGACACGGTTTTGGAGTTCATGATATAAACTATCATTGTGCCAAATATTGTGGCGATAGGTAAAAAAACTTACTGCGCAGTTGCAACTTTATATATAACTGCACATAGTCATTAAAATTTGTTTCGCTTGAAATATCACAAGAACCAAAATAGCATTTGAAAATGTTACTTTTTACTTTGAAAACTGCTTTTAAGGACAAGCGTTTTCAAATAAAAAAATTGATAATTTTTTGCATTTCAAAATGTACCTTAACCTTAACCAAGAGCATGCGAGGTCCGTACCATAACTAAGGACCTGACGTTTTTTCCATTCTTGTGGCCCAACCGTGAAGCATGCTGGCCATAAGGAAAAAAACTCGGGCAAACGAGGTTAATAATATATTTATTATATGACTTTTAGGGACGAACCCAACAGTTGACATACAGCGAAGACGTTTTATTGGATAGTAAGTCGTAATGCTACAAATCTTTTCTCCACTGAAACCGAGGCCAAACGGTTCAAAGTTTAATGCACTTCATTCAAAAATTGTTGAATGTAATGAAAATATTCATTCTTAAAATCACAAAAACAGGCAAACCGTTCCTGAAAAATATTCGGAAAGCAAGAAAGAAAGAGTAGCATCATCACCGCCTCAAACTACAGAGACAGCGCAGCTCGATGAGATCGAACCGAAAGCATATATAGGCAAATCTGGCTGCCACTATATGGAGCATGCGTGACCTTGGAGCACAGCTTAAAGGAAGGAGAAAAACCAAAGTACCTGGAGAAAAACCTTTGGAGACAGAGAGAGATTGACAAATCTCAGCCCACATGCGGAGCCCAGTAGTCAAACCTGGGTTGTAGAGGTGAGAGTGAAGGACTACTACGCCAACCTTACTCCCCCCAAAAAATTATGGCTGTTGGTTTCGTACCGACAGTGTATATTCATCGATTTGGGATGCTTTGAACTAGTATGTAGTGGCATCAACCCAAATACCGCCAACCGATAGACAGATTGCAAGTTCAGTGTTTTGACATAAAACACAAGTACAAATATTCAATTATTGATCGATTCTCCATCAAAGAGTTGAAGGTTCTGACCCATAAACATTTGAACAGAATCTTTATTACTACTAGGAATGGACATTTAAACTGGAGGTTTGCCACTGAACGATTACTACAACTGTTGTAGATTTCACAATCAATCCTTCATAACAAAATGTGTTTATAGCTAGATATTATCGTTCTAAACACCACTTCCAACCCAAGATGTATAAAAAGCGTTATTGGTTGGCCCAAATCATCATTTTTGATGAAGAAGTAGATTTTTGCCATATATTTTCTGTCAGACTATAATCGTAATAACTTTCCAAATCTTGAGTTATCTACAACAAACTAACAAAGGTTTAAATATAGCACGAAACTAAATGAACTGCAGCTTGTGTGAGATTCCAGCACGTGCCAGCACCGGTATAACGTCATAGCTCCTGAATGAGATATGCCACTGCGAATTTATGTGGGGTAGCCACTTTTCTGCTTAGGGGCGACAGGACACCCACCCACAGCACAAATATAGAATAGTATTCTCCCTTGTCGATCGCAACAAAAGTAAATTTCCACAGTTCACAAGTTCATTTACATTTAACAAGTGAGGAAAACCAGTTCTCTTGTAAAAATGCTTTAGTTCAATAGCTAAATACTGTACTGCGGGATCATGTGATGTTCAACCAACCTGCTCATAAGCCACTGCTAACAAAGAACCATCCTCGGAGAATGCTGCATCCTGACATTTCATGTTACCATAGTAACCTACCGACTGGCAATGCCACGCCTGTCTTTTTCCTACCAATCAAAAGTGAGTAGTTATTTACATAAAATAAAGACATTCAACCATCACTGTGATTCAGCTTGTATCACTGTTACTAACAATTCTATAATCTTGGCAGTTATGAAAAAAATGTATTAACGATTACATAGACTGTGTATGAACATGGTATGAACAATGAATTTGGGAATGTATTAGGTTATGTATGCAATTTATGCAATTTAGCTAAAAATTACAACGGGATCCGAACCAATAGTCTCTGTGATACCGGTACAGCACTCCAACCAATTGAGTTATGAAGCCACAACTGGGAAAGCAGGTCATTTAAAGCAGGTCATTTGAAGTGGTTCCGTCAATGTCACTGAGGTGTACAACGATTACTGAATCTGAGTTTGTACCACGATGTAAACGATGACGTAATAAATGATCGACACAGTTATGATTATTTGAGACTGACTTTGTATTGCAGTGTAAATGTTCAATGACGTTGTGAATGGTCGTCGAGGTTATGATTACTTGAGACCGAGTTTGTACTGCGGTGTAAACAATGATGTTATGAATGATCGTTGTGGTTACGATTATTAGGGACCTTATGCAACGAGGACGGCGACGCCGACGACGACGGCAAAAAAAACAATAGTAAATAAAAAAACTGCACGTTGGAATGCACCATGTTGCGCACCTGCACGGAATTGCCGCTAAAATTAGAACGTGAAAAGACCTTTTTGCAGTTGTCGAGACAACGAGGATGTGAGTAACAGCAAAAACTTTCTCTGTATTTGTTTAGCTTCACGGTGAAACATTAAATCGTTTTTCTATTCACAAAGTGTAAAGCAAAGAAACAAAACTCTAAAGACTCGCACAAAGAAATAAAGAGTAAACCAGAAAGGAGATTTTTCTCAGCCACCGTTGTTTACGATCCCGTCCTCGTTGCTTATGGTCCCTGTTATCTTTAAAACATCCTTGCTGACAAGAATGAAATGTTGACAATAATTGTGGAACGGATTGCGCTACCACGCCCAACTTCTCCGCCTGTTTAAAATTCATCTACAGCTACGTCATTTGAAAAGGAAAATCCTGAATACCTTCTTAAACCGGGTAGTTTCATATAATCAAGGCTTTTCATCGATTGAAGTTGTTTAAAAAAGTCATTATTTACTATAATAATCTTCCTACACCTTAAAGCAGATTCAATCGATGCACTAAAACAGATCTAAAACAATCTGCTTCCAACAGATACGGTTCATAGCTTTGCTGCAGCACTGAACCTGTATGTAGCAAAGTTAAGGTCCGTTTTTTTCAATTCATTGTTTTAGCAGTTATTCAAATTGCATACAAAACCGTTTGGATCTCTCATAGCGTTCTTCCTACCTTAGTTGCATCAATACAACTGCCGTCGTCACACGCGAACTGGATGGCACTGCAGTTGGTTTTTGGTCTGGGGGACAGGCAATATTTTTCGTCTGAACCATCTTTACAATTCCTGATATTGTTACACCTGTAACTCCGTGGAACACATTGGCCGTTTTCACACCTGAAATGGTTAGGACCGCAAGTTCTGTTCTGGCAGCCAACCTCATCTGAGTTATCGCCACAATCATTACGATAATCACAGATATTAGTACGGCCAATACAAAGTCCGTTAGCGCATCTGAAAAGATCATAAGTACATTGACGTTACGAAATATCATAACCATTAGTTTTCATATTTTCAAAAATTGTCTAAGAACGTAATAAGATCTGGTGAACCAAAATTGTGAATCGTAAAACCTTTGTAACATTACAGGATTGCCAGATTAATCTAAAAAGGGTTGTAAAATCAACATCTTGTACCATTTAACAGGAAGGCGTGAGTAACTCATCAGGGCACGGTTCCACAAAATTCTGTTCAGTTTAATCAATAAAGAAACATGTTAAATCCAAAATTCCAGCCCCAAAGCAAGCTACAGAAGGTAGGAAACAGAAACGTGGATTAAGAAAATAATTCTGGGATAGCATTGATTGGGTTTTGAGGAACCGGGCCCAGAGCTGTAAAATCTTTCCACCACATTAAAAGATAACCAGATTAATCCATCTCCATGGATTACTAGATAATCCGCCAGGATTTTAAAATCTTAATCTTTTACCACGTTTAAGTATAGCCTGCTTTAACCCGTGAGGATTGTAAACTCTTTATCTTAATAAATAATACATAATAAATTCATTGATTTTATATAGCGCATTTAATAGGCATATAAATGTTTAAATGCGCCTTACAAACAATTACAGAACTGACAGTTGACAGACTTAGCTCGTCCGCTACAGGGGCTCACAAATATTTTTATATATCAATAATGCTCTCAGTATACTGAATTAGAAGAGACAGACCACACAACATCAGGATCACCACCCTACTCTTTACGATAGATGTGGATTCTTTTAAATTTCCCGAGAGAGAACGGGAGACTGGGCCTACAATTTAACGTCCTTATCCGAGAAGATGTTATAACAAAGGCATCACCTTTTCCTCAATTAATTTGAGACCTTGAGTGTTGGTCCGGCCGGGAACCCAACTAGAGCCTCCCGCACGGTAAACTGGCACCCTACCAACTAGATTAACCAGACGGCGCTATCTTCCACCATATTACAGGATTGCTAGATAAGAAAACGCCTAGTTTTTTAGGTTCCCAATCAAACTTGAATACTAAAGAATTAATTAGTAATGTAAATGGTAGCGAAGATGTTTATATTTCATGCAGTTTCACATATATAAGGAACGGTTTACTTTTTCTATATCTGTTTTAAGCTTAAAGGCTTTAAGGTGGGGAAATTTAATCGATCTATCGCAAAGTTGGGAATTAAAACAAACTCGAAAAATGTCAAAAAAACTAAAGCTAAAAGTGAAATTTGAAGACGTTATCTGTACATTTTATGAATAAACATAAAATTGACTTGAATGCGATTTCTACTAATAAAACTTTATGTAAATCTAATCTGATTTTCTCATTGGAAAATTCATGTTGAAGATGCAGTTAATGGCGAAAGCTGAGACATTTTATCTGTTAGGAAAAGTTTGATCAGTACAAACGGACATGCCTTGTTTTAGGTCATTACCTCCAGCCTCAGTTTCTAAATTACATTGCGAATCAAAGAAAACTTCACGGCATTTGGAGAAAGAACGAGATGTAACTTATAAAATTCTTTATAAAATACAATTTATCGATTTCAATTAACAAATAAAGAAGCATAAGCCGTGTATTACACTGTGCTAAAACACTCCGGGCATTTGACAACATTTCCCTCGAGTTCTCAAATGCTCGTCGTGTTTAATCAGATTTTATTTCATGGCTTAGGCTTCTTTATTTGCTTTATAATATAGATTTTACACGCCGAAAGTAGAAACAACAAAGCACACAGATCGACAAACTGACGCACTTTAATTCTCGACAGTTTTCGCTCCTTCTTGTTCATTTGATATATTACTCTCGTCTTCAAAACTTTCTGCTGCTTTGCAGAGAACTCCATTTTTTGCCATCTCTAACAAAAATGTTGGCAAGAGGAATACCGGTGGCGGTATACTCTGGTAAAACATGGATTTTTGATCAATCAGAGCGCGCGCAGGGTCCTATCTATATTATAAAGAAAAATTAAGGACTCTAACCTGAACTGAAGTGGGTTGCAGTTTTGAAAAGTGCATCCTTCTTTAGGTGACTCATCAGAAGCATCCCCACAATCGTTTTCACCGTCACACACGTGAGACAATGGTATGCAACGTTTTTTATTTTGGCAGGTGAATTTATCAGGGCCACACGTCTTTGATAGACAATCCTGTATGTCGTTATTCTCGTCTGATCCATCGGAGCAGTCATCATCTCCATCGCAAACAAACGATTTTGAGATGCATTCTCCTAGAAAAACACATTGAAGCGTGCATGGTAGGTTAAGACCTTAATTAAAGGGCTCTTAGAGCCAGCTCATTCATGTAATGAACAATAATATTAAACCTACTAATGATTAAATAATAGGCAATTTTAAGTTAATAACATAAATAAAATAGAACAAAATAAGTCAGTATATGGTTTCGACAAGATTAATACTGCTTTAGCTCCTCAGTATTCAAATGAACTACTAAATTTTGCAAACACATGCAGTTGTTCTTTTAATTCCCTCTTCCAAGATTTCCAAAATCACTGTTACTATTACTTCTATGATGGTATTCCTTGCCTTTATTTTGAAAGGTTTTCAGGCACGTGCAAGCGAAATTATAAGCCATTACATTTCACTATAGATACTTTAGTACTTTAACTGCAAAATCAAGGTGCTTTCATAGGATCTCTGATTCCTACAAAAATCTGAGAAAAAACGTACTATGAAAACTGTAACACTCCAAAATAATTTACAAAACGCATTTCAATGTATACCCTATGTAAGACCTCTACTCACAGTTGATTGAGTTTGAATGGCGGTGTAAACAATGATGGTGTAGCTGTTATGTATACATAATTTAAGAAAAAGAAGGCTGAAAACAATTTTAAAGCTTAAATGGAAATCCAAACCCTTGGCCTCTGAAACAGCATGCAGAGCTCTATGTGAACTATGAAGCCACAACTGGGAAAGCAGATCAGGTTTCAGTAGTAAATAATGCTACTCTCAGGTTTACAATGATTACTGGTTAAAAAGCTGCTTCAGGAGCAAAGAGGTCACAGGTTTGAGTCAGGTTGAAGCTTGAAAGTTTGTTTTCAGAAATCTCTTTGCAATTGCTTAAATCAATCGCGTCGATTATTCAAAGCGTCACCTCTGCTTAATGCTCAGCCACAACCAATGTCCAGCCAAAACTACTTTGGTACCAAAAATGCAAAAGCTAAATCATTTACGAGTTACTGTAGGGTTAAGTGGATGAGGGTCTTTGACTCTCCCTGGACGGGACACTAATCCATCGCTGGTTAGCTCCCAGCAAACGGTGGCACTCATTTACCTATCCCGGAAGTGATAATTGGAAAGCAAATGAATGCAAAACTCTTCCTTACCATTTGCACAGGTAAATAAGTTGGATGGACAAGTAACATTTTTGTCGCTACAGCCTAGCTCATCGCTATTGTCTTCACAGTCTGATTCGCCGTCACATCTCCACCCTCCAGGGATACACCTTCCTCCTGAACACCTGAACTTAGTGTCGGCACAGGTTATGTTGGCACACCGAATAGGATCCTCATCCCATCCGGGATTTTTACCTCCACAATCATTCTTGCCGTCGCACATCCAGGAGTCTGGAATGCATATTATCTTATTGTCGCAACTACGTGCATAAAGAAAAGACAATAAAAAAAAAACACCGAATAAATTAGAATGCATAAATTACTGGAAAACAAGTCGATGGTCCATAGAACAAAAGGAGCTATCAAGTTTGAGAGGTATGTGTAATAAAAGGGTAAGGGTGTTGTTATTGCCGATAAGACTCGCAAAAGTAGACAGACAAAATCAATAACATGTTCTAACAACAATCTCGCTGTTCCGTATGCGCCCGCGGTCTACCCTGTCCAGCGCATACTACATTTAGATATACTACAGTATGATTCCTTTAGTATTACATAACTAGTTATAAAAGGTTTTTATTTATTTATTTATTTATTTATTTATTTATTTATTTATTTATTTATTTATTTATTCATTACAATTCTATGGCAATGAAACTATATATAAAATTAATATAAGAAGTTATATGGATAATCCTGCTACCATATGAATTATATATACGGATAATCCTTGAATAATCTATATGAAATTATAAATATAGATAATCCTTGCAACTATATGAATTTAGATAGTGACATAGGCCTGTCTAAGAGCAACCAGCAAGAAACGCATAGTTTACAAGAGTCCACCGATTTGGCAACCCACAAAGTTATCCGTAAAACTGTCCGATATCATGTTCCACAAGACTGCATAAAGATTTAGCTACTGATAAGTTCGCTGATGTGCAAAAACACAAATATAATAACGACTGGTACTGTACAAATGTAGCGCAAGCGCCATTATTTGAGATTGACAAAGCTACGTTAGGTTTACTGAAAATAGAAGTACCAGAAAGGCAGAGTTTGTAATAGTCTACCTAATGAGTGATACGTGTAAGGTAAGGGTGCATGAACGTTCCCTAAAGAAGTGATAAAAACCACCATAAAAACAACAAACAACACCAAATATAACAATACATAAATATCAATTTTAATAGCAAAAATAATAATAATAACAATAATATAGTAACAATATAAAAGGAAATTATACGAATGAAGAAGAAATGAAAATGGCCTAAAACTGTAAATGTCGCCTAACCTCTCCCTCCCTCCCTGCCCAGTAAGCTTCTCCCTCCACCCCTCAATATGAATGTTAACGTGTCGGGAGCTGAAAAAATAGGTAATCTAAAACTAACTCTAATAAAAAATGTAGATG